>CM075997.1:8700964-8761851 GCA_038087875.1 Malacoraja senta
TGTCGGCCACGAACATGTCCTTGCCCTTACGATAAACCACGTTGAAAGTGAAGCGCTGGAGCTGCAGCATCATGCGCTGCAGACGGATGAGGCAACATGGATCGATTTGTTGAGAATGGTGACAAGCGGCTGGTGGTCAGTTTCAATGGTGAAAGTGTTGCCCAGGATGTAGTCCTTGAATTTGGAGCAGGCAAACACCACGGCCAGTAGCTCCTTCTCGATCTGCGCGTAGTGCTGTTCGGTAGCGGTCATGGTGCGGGATGCGAAGGAGACAGGCAGCTGTAGGCCGTCATGGACCTGGAGACAGGCGGCACCGAGTCCGAACTGAGAGGCGTCGCAGGTGAGGACAATGGGACGCTGCAGGTCAAAAAACTTGAGTGTGGGGGTACTGATTAGCTTGGATTTAAGGATGTCGAAGGCTTTCTGGTGGTGGGGGAACCAAACCCAGGACGTGTCCTTTTTTATCAATTCCCTCAGGGGAGCGCTGAGCTCGCTGAGGTCGGGGATGAACTTCCCCAGGTAGTTTACCATGCCCAGGAAGCGTTGTAGGCCTGCCACATCAGTAGGAGAAGACATCCCGGAAATGGCAGCCGTTTTTTGCGGGTCGGGTTTCAGCCCCTTGGCGGTGAATACATGTCCAACATAGGTGACCTCCGGGACGCGAAATCGGCACTTCTTGGGGTTCAGTTTCAAGTTGATTTTCCGGGCCCGGTCTAGACCTGGCGGAGGTTGAAGTCGTGTTCGGCGACATCCTTACCGTAAACGAGGATGTCGTCAACGATGATGGCGCACGGTAGATCGGTAAACAGCTGTTCCATTGTCCGTTGGAATACCTCGCTGGCAGAGTTGATTCCGAATGGCATTCGGAGAAACCGAAATCTGCCGAATGGGGTGGCGAAAGTAGTCAAGATGGAGGACTGCTCGTCAAGTGGTATCTGCCAGAAGGAGCTTTTGGCATCGAGGACAGAAAAGACTGTTGCCGGACCAACCCGTGCAGCGACTTCCTCTACCGTTCTCATAGGGTAGTGTGGGCGTTTAATGGCCAGGTTGAGGTCTTTGGGGTTGATGCAAATGCGTATCTCGCTTTTGTCCTTTTTCGCGGCAACAACCGTGGTGGAGACCCACCTGGTGGGCTCGATGACCGCCTTTAGGATGCCCATTTTTACCATGCTGTGTAGCGTCGACTCCACTCTGTCCTTCATGGCGAAGGAGACACGGTGAGGTGAATTGACCACTGGTTCAATCTTGCGGTCTACTGCAATCTTGTAGTTGCAGGGCAGTTTGCCCAGCTCATCATCAAAGCGGTCGGGGTATTCAGCCAACGGGTCCATGAGGGCCTGCACCTGGTGAATGTCACGGTGGAAGGATACCAGGCCCATTTCCTGGCATGCTTGGATACCCAACAGGGTAATGCATTTTCGATCGAGGAGATAGAAAGTGAGGGGCCGAGAGGACTCCAGTATCTTGCAGCTTAGAGTAGCCTTTCCCACAGGAGTAAGCACCCCTCCCCCGTAGGCATGTAAAGTTGAGCTGTCAGAAAAAACCTTCTCATTAGTTCTTATCTTGTTGAAGAGGGTTGTTGACATAACGTTCGCAACCGCCCCGGTATCAATCTTAGCAGTGAAGGTCGAGTTGTTCACAGTTACTCGAACTGAAGGGTCTGTTATCATAGCAGGTGCGTCCAACACAGTAAACAGGCTGGTCTCCCCCTGAGAGGAGTCGGATTCAGATACAGACTGTTCGTCGAAATAGCACGGGGAGCTGAGCTCGCTATCAGCTTGTACCAAGTTGTTTAGAATGCCCCTCGGAGCAGCGAAAGGCTTCCCATGGGAACGACAGGCCGCAGCGAAGTGGTTCAATTTCTTGCAGACATTACACGTTTTACCCAAGGCAGGGCATACATTGTATTGATGAGTGGGGAAGTTACAATTAGGGCACCTTTGCCGGGCACGTCCCCCGGGAGCAGTTCCGAACCCCGGGGCACGTCCCCCTGGAGCAGTGAGCGACCCCGGGGGTCGCGACCGGGGCGTGTTCATCAGACGGCTGGAAATGCTGGCAAGGTTAATATCATGGTCAGCCGGTGACACCGCCGAGGTGACAGCCTCAGCCAAGCGAGTGGCGTGCATTGCATCGTTAAAAGTCAGATCGGGCCTCCGCAAAAGTTCGGCCCTGAGCTTATTCGTCGCGGAGACCGTAAACCAGAAGGTCCCTAATAATCTCCTCGGGGGACAGCGTGTTAAGGCGGCACCGCTTGGCCAGGTGCCGCAGCGCAGCGACATAGTTCTCTGCAGATTCCCCAGGGAGCTGACGCCGCGCGAACATTTTAAAACGTTCTAAGATGCAGTTTGTTGGAATGTCACAAACAGCAGTAAACTTAGCCAACAGACATACCGGGTCCCGAGCAGATTCTCCCGCAGCGTAGACGAAGAAGTCTGACCGAGCCAGGGCCTCGGGACCAGCCAAGTTGAGAAGCAGAGAGGCTGTGAGCTCTGGGGTGGCGGCAGGATGAGCGATCGTGACATAGTGGTCAAAGTCACGTCTGAAGACATCCCATCGATGGGCAATGTCAGAATCGAAAACGAGCACCTCGGGCTTGCGGGCAGAAGTGGCCATGACGAGGAAATGAGAGGGTTGGGGAAACAGAAAACTGGGACAAAATTAAATGATAAACCGATAGACAGGAGGCGCAAGGTAAGAGGTATGACACCATGTAAAGATGCTCTAACGACACATCGTTATTTTACTATCTTTATTCATACTGGAGCATTACATAATGCACTAGCTGTACGTGGTCTGTCACAGGAACTAGAGAGCGATCTGTGGGTTGGGAGGTTGTAGGTATACTTGTGATATGGGGAGTGGTTAGTAGTAATGAGGTCACTATATTAAAGGCACATGCATATATCATCTACAATACCCTAATGGGAGTTATCTGCAGGCCCCTAAACAGTAGCCTGGATATAGGGTGCAAGTTAAATCAAGAATTAAAATTGGCATGTCGCAAAGGTAATGCTTTGGGAGATTTCAACATGCAGGTAGACTGGGTAAATCAGGTTGGTACTGGACCCCAAGAAAGGAGTTTGTGGAGTGCCTCTGAGATAGATTCACCGAGCAGCTTGTACTGGAGCCTACCACGGAGCAGGCAATTTTGGATTTAGCATTGTGTAATGAACCGGATTTGATAAGGAAACTCAAGGTAAAGGAATCATTAGGAGGTAATGACCATAATATGGTCAAGTTTAATCTACAATTGGAGAGGGAGAAGGTAAATCGGGAGTGTCAGTGTTACTGTTGAATAAAGGGGACTATGAAGCCATGAGGAAGGAGCTGGCCAAAGTTGACTGGAAAGATACCTTAGCCGGGATGACAGTGGAATAACAATGGCAGGTATTTGTGGGAATAATACAATGGTGCAGGATCAGTTCATTCCAAAGAGGAAGAAAGATTCCAAGGGGAGTAAGGGACGACCGTGGCTGAAAAGGGACGTCAGTATAAAAATAAAAGAGAAGAAGTACAACGCAGCAAAGATGAGCGGCAAGCAAGAGGATTGGGTAATGTTTAAAGAGCAACAGAAGATAACTAAAAAGGCAATGGGGGAGAAAAGATGAGGTACGAAGGTAAGCTAGCCAAGAATATAAAGGAGGATAGTAAAAGCTTCTTTAGGTATGTGAAGAAGTAAGAATTAGTTAACATAGAAACATAGAAAATAGGCCATACAGCCCTTAGAGCCAGCACCTGATCATGGCTGATCTACCCTATCAATAACCCGTGCCTGCCTTCTCCCCATATCCCTTAACTCCACTAGCCCCGAGAGCTCTATCTAACTCTCTCTTGAATCCATCCAGTGACTTGGCCTCCACTGCCCTCTGTGGCAGGGAATTCCATAAATTCACAACTCTCTGGGTGAAAAAGTTTTTTCTCACCCACTCAGTCTTAAATGACCTCCCCTTTATTCTAAGACTGGCCCCTGGTTCTGGACTCGCCCAACATTGGGCACATTTCTCCTGCATCTAGCTTGTCCAGTCCTTTTATAATTTTATATGTTTCTATAAGAACCCCCTCATCCTTCTAAACTCAGTGAATACAAACCTAGTCTTTTCAATCTTTCCTCATATGACAGTGCCGCCATCCCAGGGATCAATCTCGTGAACCTACGCTGCACTGCCTCAATCACAAGGATGTCCTTCCTCAAATTAGGAGACCAAAATTGTACACAATACTCCAAATGTGGTCTCACCAGAGCCCTATACAACTGCAGAAGAACCTCTTTACTCCTATACTGAAATCTTGTTATGAAGGCCAACATTCCATTAGCTTTCTTCACTGCCTGCTGTACCTGTAAGCCGACTTTCAGTGACCGGTGTACAAGGACGCCCAAGTCTCGCTGCACCTAACCTAACCCCATTGAGATAATAATCTGTCCCCTTGTTTTGCCGCCATTTATCACATTTATCTATATTAAACTGCATCTGCCACGCATCTGCCGACTCACTCAACCTGTCCAGGTCACCCTGCAGCCTCCTAACATCCTCTTCACAGTTCACACTGCCACCCAGCTGTGTAAGACCAAAGTTGGACCGTTGAAGACTGAAAAGGGTGAATTTATTATGGGGAACAAGGAAATGGCAGATGAGTTGAACGTACTTTGGATCCGTCTTCACTAAGGAAGACACAAACAATCTTCCTGATGTACTAGTGGCCAGAGGATCTGGGGTGACAGAGGAACTGAAGGAAATCCACATTAGGCAGGAAATTGTGTTACAATACAATACAATTTAAGAAAGGAGGGAGACAGGAAACGGAATTATAGACCAGTTAGCCTGACATCGGTGGTGGGGAAGATGCTGGAGTCAATTATATAAGATGAAATAGCGGCACATTTGGATAGCAGTAACAGGATCGGTCCGAGTCAGCATGGATTTACGAAGGAGAAATCATGCTTGACTAATCTTCTGGAATTCTTTGAGGATGTAACTAGGAAAATGTACAAGGGAGACCCAGTGGATGTAGTGCACCTGGACTTTCAGAAAACATTTGTTAAGGTCCCACATAGAAGATTAATGGGCAAAATTAGGGCACATTGTATTGGGGGTAGAGTGCTGACATGGATAGAAAATTGGTTGGCAGACAGGAAACAAAGAGTAGTGATTAACGGGTCCCTTTCAGAATGGCAAGCACTGACTAGTGGGCTACCGCAAGGCTCAGTGCTGGGACCGCAGCTATTTTACTTCGGAGTCACGTGAGTGACTACGTGAAGAACCCCGCCAGTGCGCCTGCGCGTCAGCATGAAATGGATGAGACTGCAAGAGTATCTGGAATCAGTTGCAGAGAATATTAAAGCTGCTGGGTTCTGGAATAACTGCTTTTACCAGAATAGCAGGTAACAACCAAAAGATGACGAAGTTGCATCAGCAAGCACTGGGGTTGCTATGCAGCACCCACTTCGAGAAGTGCTATACGGTCTACTATGAATCCGAAATTCGCAGCACTCTGCAAACCAAGTAATATACAAATTACCCAACTTACTCTTTGGAGAGATCTCGGGAGACGTATTAAAGAGTTGGAAGATGAAGCGAAAACAGGATTGATGAAGACATCAATGGTTGTGAAGTCTGTAAAGAGGAAGTATCCTTTCAGACGTCATACGGATCCTGGACCAAGTCGCTCATCAACGCAGGGACGTAGTTGGCGGCCTGCAGCGGGAGCAAGAACCAGTGGGTGTGCTTCCGGGAGAACCCAGGAATCTCAGGGTACTCAAATGACTCAAGAGGTAGGTGGACCTGGTTCTCATGGGAACATACTAACTGGATTAAGTCCAAAAGTTGGAGGCAGGTTACATTTCTTCTATAATAATTGGAAGAAAATTACTTCAGATGTGGTAATCCTGAATAATATACAAGGATTTCGAATTGAATTCAATACAAATTATGATTTGCCTGTTCAGCATGTTCCTAGCCGAACTCTGCACTTTGTACAAAAAGAAGTGATGGAGGTTCAGGTTGCAATTGAAACCCTATATAAAAAAGGGGTTATTGAAAAATCAGTCTACCAAAGTCACCAATTTGTGTCAAATATATTCCCTCGATCAAAAAAGGATGGAGGATGTAGGATTCTTGTAGATTTGATAAATCTGAATCCTTTTGTGCAATTTAGACATTTTAAAATGGAAACATTTGTGACTGCCAAACAGCTTATTTCAGAAGCATGTTATATGGCAACTATAGACTTGAAAGATGCATATTATTCAGTGTCTGTTCATTCAGAAGATAGGAAGTATCTTAAATTTAAATGGATGAACCAGTTGTGGCAGTTCAAAGCGCTGCCTAATGGATTAATATCTGCACCCAGAATATTCACAAAATTGTTAAAACCAATTCTGGGCTTGCTGAGTAGCCAGGGGCATGTACTAATGGCATATTTGGATGATGTCTTGATTATAGGAAAGACAAAACAGTCAACAGAAGTATCTGTTGCAGTTGTGAAATCAACTTTTGAAAATTTGGGGTTTCTAATTCATCCACAGAAATCTAGGTTAACACCATGTACCTCTATTAATTATTTGGGGTTCACAATTGATTCAGTCCAAATGAATATTACTTTGCCCAGGGAAAAAGGTGGATTTGATTAAAGATTGCAGTAATCTCCTAAACGAGCAAAAACCTTCAATTAGACAGGTGGCTCGTGTACTGGGAAAATTAGTAGCAGCATTCCCAGCAGTCCAATTCGGACCATTACATTATCAACAGCTGCAGAGACTTAAAGAACAGGCACCGAGAATGCATGTTGGTCATTTTGATAGAACCATGCAACTAACAACAAATGCTGTTTCTGATCTGCAGTGGTGGATTCTACATGTCTCAAGCAGTTCCAGCAAAGTGCTGATTGAACAACCTTCCATGATATTACAAACTGATGCCAGTGCACCAGGATGGGGTGCAACTGACTTAACATCTAGCTGAGGAGGCAGATGGAATCAGGAAGAGTCATTGTTACTGCAGACATGGGGAATTAACTATTTGGAGCTTCTAGGATGTTTCTATGGGCTCCAAGCGGGTTAGACAGAGTGGACGTGGATAAGCTTTTCCCATTGAGAGTAGGGAAGATTCAAACAAGGGGACATGACTTGAGAATTAAGGGACAGAAGTTTAGGGGGAACATTAGGGGGAACTTCTTTACTCAGAGAGTGGTAGCTGTGTGGAATGAGCTTCCAGTGGAAGTGGTGGAGGCAGGTTCGATGTTATCCTTTAAAAATAGATTGGATGGGTATATGGACGGGAAAGGAATGGAGGGTTATTTTCTGAGTGCAGGTAGATGGGACTAGGGGGAAGTATTTTATTTTTAATTTAAAAAAAAAAAAAAAAAATTAAATTAAATGTTCGGCACGGACTTCAAGGGCCGAGATGGCCTGTTTCCGTGCTGTTATGGTTATATGGTTATATGGTTATAAGCTTATTGTTCTAACACAACTAATAAGCATGTTCAAGTTCAAATTGATAACACAACAGTAGTTGTTTATATTAATGATATGGGTGGAATTAAGTCGGTGTCTTGTGACAAAATGGTTAATCAACTTTGGGCTTGGTGTATTGAAAAGAACATTTGGATTTCAGCTATCTATCTACCAGGTAGAATGAACGATAGCAGACACCAGGTCACGAAAAGTTCCATGATAATAAAGAATGGATGTTGAATCAAGAGGTATTCAATGATATAGTCATCAGATTTGGAATGACCGACATCGACTTGAATCATCAGCTATCGAGATATGTCTCATGGAAACCAGATCCAGGAGCAGTGGCGATTGATGCTTTCTCGCTACATTGGGGTGGTATGTTTTCATATATATTTCCACCTTTCTGCCTCATAAGCCAATGTTTGCTTAAAATCAGGCAAGATGCTGCTTCAAGGGTATTGGTAGTACCAGATTGGCCTACACAGCCATGGTATCCGTTGATATTAGAATTAACAACACAAATGTTGATGAAAGTCCCAAAAAAGAGTAATTTATTGCTGGACCCTGTACAGGGGAACAACATCCATTATATGATCGTTTGGATTTGTTGATTTGCAGGTTTTAAGAATGCCTTTTCTGGGACAAGGACTGTCTGAGCATACTGTGGACATGCTTACGGCAGTCTGGAGGAAGAGCACTCAAAAACAGTACCTTTCTTATATTAAGAAATGGGAAGAGTTCTGGGTACAAAAGAATGTGCAATAAAGTACTGCAGATATTTCAAATGTTTAGAATTTCTGTCAAAACTTTATTATGATGAAGGTCTGAGTTGTAAACATATAACATAGAAACATAGAAAGTAGGTGCGAGAGTAGACCACCAGGCCCATCGAGCCCGCACCGCCATTCGCTCATGGCTGAACACTAAACAGACACCCTTACCCACAAACAGTAGACACAAGACACAGAACACAAGACACTACCCTCCCCTTTATATCGCTATCACCCCTCTCCACCCCAAGAACCGCGTGATCTCCTGGGGGAGGCAAAAAAACGGATAAAAACCCAGGTCCAATTCGGGAAAAAAATCCGGGAAATTCCTCTCCGACCCCAATCCAGGTGATCGACACTTGTCCAGGAGATCACTCAGGTCTTACTATACTAACCATACCTAGGTCCATATCCCTGCCCTCTCCCCGTAGCCCCTTATCCCCTTGGCAGCTAAAAAACCATCTATTTTAGACTTAAATATATTTAATGTTTCTGCTTCCACTGCTCCCTGGGGCAGTGAATTCCATAAATTAACCACCCTCTGGGTGAAGAAGTTCTTCCTCATCTCAGTTTTAAAAGAGCCCCCTCTTATTCTACAACTATGTCCCCTAGTTCTAGTTTCCCCGATCATTGGGAACATCCTCGGTGCATCCACCCGATCAAGGCCCCTCACGATCTTATATGTTTCAATGAGATCGCCTCTCATTCTTCTAAACTCCAAAGAGTAGAGTTCCAGCCTACTTAACCTTTCCTCATATGTCAATCCCCTCATTGCAGGAATTAATCTTGTAAACCTTCGCTGCACTGCCTCCAGGGCCAGTACATCCTTTCTTAAGTATGGACCCCAGAACTGTACACAGTATTCCAAATGTGGTCTCACTAATACTGTGTACAGCTGCAGCAAGACCTCCGTGTTTTTATACTCAATCCCCCTAGCAATAAAGGCCAAAACTCCATTGGCCTTCCTGATTGCTTGCTGCACCTGCATACTAACTTTTAGTGATTCATGTACTACTACCCCTAGATCCCTTTGCGTTGCATTACAACGCAGCTCCACCTCATTTAGAAAATAACTTGCCCTATCATTTTTTTTCCCAAAGTGAATGACTTCACATTTATTAGTATTAAATTTCATCTGCCAAGTTGTTGCCCACTCACCTAGCTTATCTATATCCTTTTGCAGACTCTTCCTATCCTCCTCATCCCCTACTTTTCCTCCCATTTTTGTATCGTCCGCAAATTTTGATATATTACACTTGGTTCCCTCCTCCAAATCATTTATATAAATTGTGAACAACTGGGGTCCCAGCACCGACCTTTGCGGAACCCCGCTAGTTACCGGTTGCCATCCCGAGTATGAACCATTTATCCCCACTCTCTGCTTCCTATTTGTTAGCCAATCCTCTACCCATGCTAATATATTACCCCCAATCCCATAATTTTTTATTTTTAGCAATAGTCTCTTATGTGGCACCTTGTCAAAAGCCTTTTGGAAGTCCAAGTATACCACATCCACCGGTTCCCCTTTATCCACCCGGGTTGTTACTTCCTCAAAGAATTCGAGCAGATTCGTTAAACAGGACTTCCCCTTCACAAAACCATGCTGGTTCTGTCCGATGAAGTCATGTTTATCCAAGTGCCCCGTTAGTGTTTCTTTAATAATTGTCTCTAACATTTTACCCACCACCGATGTTAGACTAACCGGTCTATAGTTACCCGCCTTCTGTTTACTTCCTTTTTTAAATATAGGTGTTACATTGGCCATTTTCCAATCCACTGGGACCGTTCCTGCCTCCAGGGAGTTTTGGAAAATTATCACCAATGCATCCACAATCCCCACCGCTATCTCCCTCAAGACCCTTGGATGTAATCCATCAGGCCCAGGGGATTTATCCTCCTTCAGTCTCATTAATTTCCCTAATACCACCTCCTTGGTGATCTTAATAGTATTTAGCTCCTCCATTCCTACCGCCCCCTGTTTATCCAGCGTTGGAATATTTTTTGTGTCTTCTATGGTGAAGACTGATACAAAATACTCGTTTAATGCCTTTGCCATTTCCATGTTCCCCACCAACAACTCTCCAGTCTCACCCTCCAATGGACCAACGTTCACCTTAGCCACCCTTTTTCTTTTTATATAGCTATAAAAACTCTTACTATTAGTTTTTATGTTGTTCGCTAAATTCCTTTCATAGTCTATTTTCCCCGTCTTAATTAATCTCTTAGTTATTTTTTGCTGACCTTTAAATGCTTCCCAATCCTCTACCCTCCCACTATCTCTAGCTACCTTATATGCCCTTGCCTTCAGCCGAATACTATCCTTTATAGTTTTACTGAGCAATTAATTCAGCCAGAAGTGCATTCTCCTCATATTTGGTTCTGGATTCAGAAAGAAACTCAATTGGGTCACACCCAATTGTTTCCAGACTAATGAAAGGAATCTTTAATTCCAAACCACCGAAACCTAGGTACGTGAGAATCTGGGATGTAAGTGTGGTACTGAAACTACTTCGTGATGGTCATCAAGTGTGTCTTTACCTTTGGTCAAGCTCAGTATGAAAGTATTCATATTTATGGCATGAGTGACAGCACAACGAGTGCAAACACTTGGAGAATTACAAATAGACAGTATGGAAGTAACTGAAGACAAGGTTACATTCTATATCTATGACCTACTAAAGCAAATTAGGCCAGGTGTGACAGGATTTAAAATTATGCTGGCAGCATATCCAAATGATCCATGTCTCTGTATGAAGACATATTTATTACAATACATTGAGGTCACAAAGAATTTGAGAATACGGAAACTGGGTTTTTGATCACACACAAGAAACCACACAAGAGAGTTTCAATACAGACTATTTCCAGATGGATAAAAGAAGTCTTAACAGCTGCTGGTATTAACACTTATGTTTTTACGTCTCACTCGACTAGGGCAGCAGAAATGTCGGCGGCCAGGGCAAAAGACGGCCCCGTCGACCATATCCTCGCAGCCGCCGGGTGGTCCAATGAGTTGATGTTTCAACATTTTTACCATCGGCCTATTGTTAATGCGGGGTTGTTTGCAGAAACTATTTTAAGTTCTGTGTAAATTCCTCTGGTTTAAAGGGGATCTGATTCATTTCATTATTGAAATGAATTACTGCATTTGTGGTACAAATGTTATTATGAATGCATGATTGATTATTCTCGTTCCGAGTCAATCTATGCAGTGAGAAGCCGGGATTGATCCACGGCATGAAATCACAAAGCTTTAAAATCTTCACGTAGTCACTCACGTGACTCCGAAGTAAAATAGTAAGATTAAACGAGAACTTACCTAAGTTTCAAGTTTGATCTTTATTTTATGAGGAGTTACGTGGGTGATTACGTGCCCACCACGACCCTACCCTCTATCATAAAGGTCAGATGGAAGTTCTTGTCTTACTCGTTTTAGTATGAGACTATATTACTTCGGTTGTTTTTTGTGATTTCACACCGCTGCTTTGAAGATTGACGCGCAGGCGCACTGGCGGGGTTCTTCACGTAATCACCTACGTAACTCCTCATAAAATAAAGATCAAACTTCAAACTTAGGTAAGTTCTCGTTTAATCTTACTATTTACAATATACATTAATGATTTAGATGAAGGGATTCAAAATAACATTAGCAAATTTCCAGATGACACAAAGCTGGGTGGCAGTGTGAACTGAGGAGGATGCTATGAGAGTGCAGGGTGATTTGGACAGGTTGGGTGAGTGGGCAGATGCATGGCATGCAGTTAAATGTGGATAAATGTGCGGTTTCCCACTTTGGTAGCAAAAACAGGAAGGCAGATCTAAATGGTGCCAAATTGGGAAAAGGGGAAGTACAACGGGATCTGGGAGTCCTTGTTCATCAGTCAATGAAAGTCATAGCAAACGGATTTGAGTATAGGAGCAGGGAGGTTCTACTGCAGTTGTACAGGGTCTTGTTGAGACCACACCTGGAGTATTGCGTACAGTTTGGTCTCCTAATCTGAGGAAGGACATTCTTGCCATTGAGGGAGTACAGAGAAGGTTCACCAGACTGATTTCAGGGATGTCAGGACTTTCATATGAAGAAATACTGGATAGACTCGGCTTGTACTCGCCAGAATTTAGAAGATTGAGGGGGGATCTAAATTCTTAAGGGGTTGGACAGGCTAGATGCAGGAAGATTGTTCCCAATGTTGGGGAAGTCCAGAACAAGGGATCACAGTTTAAGGATAAAGGGGAAATCTTTTAGGACTGAGATGAGAAAAACATTTTTTACACAGAGAGTGGTGAATCTCTGGAATTCTCTGCCACAGAATGTAGTTGAGGCCAGTTCAGAGAGAGAGAGAGAGAGAGACAGACAAAACAAAAAAACCTGTTTTAATCCTATTTCTCCTCCCTCCTCCCCTTCCCGTTTTTGGTGGGAAAATTTCAGGAAAGATGTCGTTAAGCTGGAAAGGGTGCAGAGAAGATTTACGAGGATGTTGCTAGGACTCAAGGGGCCTGAGCTACAGGGAGAGGTTGGCGCAGGTTAGGACTCCATTCTTTGGTGCGCAGGAGAAAGATGGGTACAATCTTATAGAGGTGTACAAAATCACGAGAGGAATAGATCGGTTAGATGCACAGAGTCTCTTGGCCAGAGTAGGGGAATCGAGGACCAGACGACATAGGTTTAAGGTGAGAGGGGAAAAGATCTTTGTAAATCTTCTCTGAGTCCTTTTCAGCTTGACGACATCTTTCCTGTAACACGGTGCCAAGAACTGAACACAATACCTTAAATGCAGCCTCACCAACGGCAACTGCAACGTGACCTCCAAACTTCTATACACAATACCTATTGTCTATTGCCTACTCTGACTGATGAAGGCCAATGTACCAAAAGCCTTCTTGACCACCCTGTCTCACGGTGGCTCAGCGGTAGAGTTGCTGCCTCACTGCGCCAGAAACCCAGGTTCCATCCTGACCACGGGTGCTGTGTGTATGGAGTTTGCACATTCTCCCCGTGACCTGCGTGGGTTTTTTCCGGGTGCTCCGCTTTCATCCCACACTCCAAAGACGTGGGGGTTTGTTGGTTAATTGACTGAAATTGTAAATTTTCCTCCGACTGTTGCGCCCTCCTGACGACGGGAGGCACCGTCTTTGTTTCTCTGTCCGCAGCGAACCCTGTCTATTGAAGGGCTCGGTGCAGCGCCTCTAGTCCTCCGAGTGCAGCGCTCCCTGGCGGTGGGAGGCAACGGTGCAGCGTCTCGGGACCTCTGAGTGCCGCGCCCCCTGGCGCTGGGAGGCCGCTGCACTCAGTCTCTAGTCGTCTGACTGCAGTGCCCCCTGGCGGCGGGAGCCCCCTCTGCAGTGCCCCTGTTGGTTGAAGGCCGCGGTGCAGCGCCAATGGTCGTCCCTCGGATTGGCGGTGGCGTCAGGGCGCCGGTCGTGGGTTGGACGACGCTGGGCAGATGTCATGACGGCGGTCGTGCGGGTGGCTCGACGTGGTTCCCGGACACTCGGTGTCCCCCGGTCGGTTCACGCGTTAGTAATGTCCTGTTTGCCAGCTTGTTGACCCTCTGTGTTCCCCTCCTGCAGGGTTTACGAGCCGTTGCTGTCGACGGAGAGACGGTAACGTGAGCGACCATTGAGGGCGGCCAGGGTGACCGTGAGCCCCCTTCCCCCCCCCCCCATCTGCTCAGTGTGCGGGCTGAACTTCGAAGGGCTGGGCTTCAGTGGAGAACCACATGACGGGGCACAACAAGGAGAAGCATTATGAGTGCGACGTGTGTGGCAAGGCCTGTGAGAGCCCAAGCCAGTTGGAGGCCCACTGGCGAGTGCACACGGGAGAATGCCCCTTCGACTGCTCCAACTGTGGCAAGGCCTTCAAGATGGCGAGTGACCTGAAGAACCATCGGCGACTGCACACGGGAGAGAAGCCTTATGGCTGCTCCACCTGTGGCAAGAGCTTTACCCGGTCGTCTGGGCTGCGGGAGCACCGGCGGGTGCACAGCAGTGAGCGGCCCTTCACCTGCTCCGACTGCGGCGAAGGCTTCAAGTCGTCCAGGGACCTGAAGGTGCACAATCGCCTGCACACTGGCGAGCGGCCCTACACCTGCGTCCAGTGCGGCAAGGGCTTCACCCGCTCCGACAGTCTGCTGGTGCATCAGCGCACCCACACCGGCGAGCGCCCCTACACCTGCGTCCAGTGCGGCAAGGGCTTCACCCAGTCCAGCTATCTGCTGTCCCACCAGCAGGTGCACGCGGGCGACCGTCCCGTCCCCAGCCCGTTGTGTGGAGAGCGCTTTGCCATGGCCTCCCACGCCCTGTCTCAACAGCACGTGCACACCAGTGGCCAGTCCTAAGACTGCCCGTACTGCGGTGAGGCGTTTGACAGCTCGCGTGGGTTGCGTCAGCACCGGCGGGCTCACGCCGGCGAGCGGCTGCTCCCACTGCGGCAAGCGTTTCAAGAGCGCACGGGCTGTGGGAGCACTAGCGGATACACACCAGAGAGAGACCCCTTGTGTGTGCTGAGTGTGGCAAGGGTTTCACCCGCATGTCCAGCCTGTGGCAGCACCGGCATACCCACAGCGGTGAGTGTCCCTTCCCCTGCCCGTCCTGTGGTAAGGGCTTTACCTGCCTTGACCACCTGCTGGAGCACTGGTGGGTCCACATCGGCCAGCGCCCCTTCACCTGCACACTCTGTGGCAAGACCTTTGCCCGCTCCGCCAGCCTGTGGATAGGCGCTGTTTAAATAGATACATAATGCTGGAAGTAAGGATTACTTTTCGGGTCGAGACCCTCTTCAGTATCGACCCGAAACCTCACCCATTCCTTCTCTCCAGAGTAGCTTCCTGTCCTGAGTTACTCCAGCATTTTGTGTCCATTTACGTAAACCAGCATCTGCAGTTCCTTGTATTTAAACCATTCTGGTAAACCATCTCTGCACCTTCCCCAAAGCTTCCACATCAGTCCTGTAATGGAGTGACCAGAACTGTATGCAATACTCCAAATGCTACCTGACCATTGTCCCTTAAAGCTGCACATATACATTCCTCTCTCCTTATCTCACACCCTTTTATCTCCTTATTTTCTCTCGCCGCTGTCACTTCACTCATCCGCCGATCACCCCTTCATCTGTTAACATAGTTTCAATCTGAAGAAATGTCCCGACCCGAAACGTCACCTATCCATGTTCTCCACAGATGCTGCCTGACCAGCTGAGTTACTCCTGCACTCTGAAACGTCACCTAACCATGTTCTCCACAGATGCTGCCTGACCCGCTGAGTTACTGCAGCACTTTGTGATAGTGTGAAACAGTGTGGAAACAGGCCCTTCGGCACAACTTGCCCACACCGACCAACATGTCCTGGCTACAGTAGTCCCACCTGCCTGCGTTTAGTCCATATCCCTCCAAACTTGTCCTATCCATGTACCTGTCTAACTGTTTCTTAAACGTTGGGATAGTCCCAGCCTCAACTACCTCCTCTGTCAGCTTATTCCATTCACCCACCATCCTCTGTGTGCAAAAGTTACCCCTCAGATTCCTATTGTATCTTTTCCTCTTCACCTTGAACCCATGTCCTCTGGTCCTCGATTCCCCCACTCCGGGCAAGAGATTCTGTGCATCTAACTCAATTGTGTTCTATGCAAGATTCCAGCATCTGCAGTTTCCTGTGTCTCCCTCACCTATATCCACCTATCACTTCTGAAGAAGGGTCTCAACCTGAAATGTCACCCAATCCTTCTCTCTAGAGATGCTGCCTGTCCCACTGAGTTACTCCAGCATTTTGTGTCCACCTATCACTTGCCAGGCTTTGTCCAGTCCCCATCTCTCTTTTCCAGCTTCCTCCCCCCACCCTCTCCAATCAATCTGAAGAAGGGTCCTGACAAAACATCATCTGTCCATTCCCTCTAAAGCGGTGGAGGAACTCAGGCCGCATCTGTAGAGGGAAGGGAATCTGAGGCGACCACTCCCACCTCTCCTTTCCAACTTTCTCCACCCCCCAAAAGGGTCCTGACCTAGTATGTTGCCTGTCCATGCCCTCCAGAGGTGCAATTTACTCCAGGAGATTGTGTGTCTATTTGTAAACCAGCATCTGCTGTTTCCTGAATCTCCTGGTTGCCAACCATTTTAACTCCCCTTCCCACTCCCACTCTGATCTTTCTGTCCTGGGCCTCCTCCATTGCCAGAATGAGGTGACACGCAAACTGGACAGCCCAATGACATGAACATTGCATTCTCCAAATTAAGGAGTCACTCCCCCCCCACCCCCCCTTTTCCTGATCAAGTCCTGGAGTCTGTCCTGACAGCATCTCTTTTTTCCAGCTTTCTCCCACGACTCCATCAGTCCAAAGAAGGGTCCAGACCCAACACGTTGCATTCCCCTCCTAAGTGCCGGTAGAACTCAGCAGGTCAGCCATCCATGGTGGGAAACGGATGGAGAAGTGTTCCTAATATAAGCCCTCCTTGGCCCTGTCGAGGAGCAGACAATCAACAGTACCAGCATCTTCTCATTCATACTGTACCCAAGTGAAAATGCAAAAGTGAGCCAAAGCTGCACACAGCCGACTGCTCACAGTACAAGCTGACTGCCACTGGCCCAAAAACTTAAAGGCATTTTAAAGTGGGTTTTTTTAAGAAAAACTTGACGCATTTGTGCCTTACGTAACAAATAAAACCAGTTTTTCCTGACCTCACTGTGTTTTTTGGAATTCTTCAGAATTCATGTAGTACTATCAATAATGAAAGAAAATGCCAATCATCTCCAGAAATGATAAGAAATTATTCTCGCCTCCATGCATATCCGTAGCCTAGGAACACTTCTCGGTCGGGGGAAATGTAATTGCACTCAGCCAGTCAGAGGGAAATGCTAAATTGCAATATATGCAGCCCCATGGCTCAACAGGCCTATCTTTCCACAAGGTGGTAGCCATCAGGAAACACAACTTTGGCCCACAACACCTGTACTATCCCAAGAAAAGTCCATTTGGCCCACAGTGGCCGTATTAGCTCTTCAACTGGATAGGAACTGTCCATTCTGCCCACAACACCCGTTCTATCCCCACAACCATCACCAAAACAGTCCCTTTGGCCCGCAAAACCCTACTAGCCCAAGAAAGATCTCTTTGGCCCGCAATGGCCATACTAGCCCCACGACCAAACGTAAAAAGACCCTTCAGCCCACAATGCTGATACCGCCCCATCAGCCATCCAGAAACCAGTCCCTTCAGCCCATAATGTCCGTAAATCTTCTCTGCGCCCATTCCAGCTTTTTTTTTTCTCTCTCTCTCCCGCCGCTCTCTCTCTCTCTCCCCCCCTTTCTCTCTCTCTCTCTCTCTCCCCCTCTCCACCCCTCTCTCCTCCCCTCTCTCTCCCTCCCCCAACACTCCAAGTATTGCCTCACCAACATTTTTTGTCCAGCTCTAACATGATGTCCCAAGTCTTGTACTCAATGCTCTGACTGATGAAGACAAGCTTGACAAACTGCTTTATCACCCTGTCTATCTGTGTTATCACTTTCAGAGAATCATGCACTCGTACTTTTTGGCGGTGTCTGTGTCCTACAACATTCTCTGGGGCTCTGCTGCCATTTACAGTGTAAGTGCTGCTGCTGCTGCACTGATTTAACTTCCCACTTTGCACTTCTCCAAGTTAAATTCAATCTGTCATTCCTTGGCCCACATTTCCAGTTCATCTAGACCCTGCTTCAATTTGACAGTCAGTCGCTTTTAAAATCCTGTATATCACCAATTTTGCTGCTGCTGCTGCTGTCCATAGAAACGTAGAAACATAGAAAATAGGTGCAGGTGTAGGCCATTCGGCCCTGCGAGCCTGCACCGCCATTCAATATGATCATGGCTGATCATCCAACTCAGTATCCTGTACCTGCCTTTTCTCCATACCCCCTGATCCCTTTAGCCACATCTAACTCCCTCTTAAATATGGCCAATGAACTGGCCTCAACTACCTTCTGTGGCAGAGAGTTCCAGAGATTCACCACTCTCTGTGTGAAAAATGTTTTTCTCATCTCGGTCCTAAAAGATTTCCCCCTTATCCTTAAACTGTGACCGCCTTGTCCTGGACTTCCCCAACATCGGGAACAATCTTCCTGCATCTAGCGTGTCCAACCCCTTAAGAATTTTGTAAGTTTCTATAAGATCCCCCCTCAATCTTCTAAATTCTAGTGAGTACAAGCCGAGTCTATCCAGTCTTTCTTCATATGAAAGTCCTGACATCCCAGGAATCAGTCTGGTGAACCTTCTCTGTACTCACTCTATGGCAAGAATGTCTTTCCTCAGATTTGGAGACCAAAACTGTACGCAATACTCCAGGTGTGGTCTCACCAAGACCCTGTACAACTGCAGTAGAACCTCCTTGCTCCTATACTCAAATCCTTTTACTCAAGTCCACAAACTTACTGAGAGAAAGAGAGGGGGAGCGAGAATAGTACGAGAGCATAATTCTCTGAAAGTGATAACACACAGATAGACAGTTACGGTGATGAAGAATTAGCAGTTTGTCAAGCTTGCTCGACTTCATCAGTCAGAGCATTGAGTAGAAGAGTTAGTAGGGACATCATGTTGGAGCTGCTGTACAAAAGATGTTGGTGTGTGTGTGTGTGTGTGGCACTACTTGGGGAGTGAGGTGTGTGTGCGTGCATGTGTGAGTGGTGTGTGTGAGGTTTGCGTGAGTGCGTGTTGTGTGTGCTGCTATTCTGGTCACAGCCCAACTACAAGAAGCATTCATTGTTAGAAGCAGTGAGTGGTGAAAAGATTCACAAGGATGTTTATTGGTGCTGGAGTGAGTGCTTGTGTTATAAGGAATGACTTATGTCAGGTTGGAGGCCCGTGACTAGTGGGGTGCCTCAGGGGTCTGTGTTGGGTCCACTGTTGTTTGTCAAGTACATCAATGATCTGGATGATGGTGTGGAAAATTGGATTAGTAAGTTTGCAGATGATACTAAGATAGGTGGTGTTGTGGATAATGAAGTAGATTTTCAAAGTCTACAGAGAGATTTAGGCCATTTGGAAGAGTGGGCTGAAAGATGGCAGATGGAGTTTAATGCTGATAAATGTGAGGTGCTACATCTCGGCAGGACAAATCAAAATAGGACGTACATGGTAAATGGTAGCGAATTGAGGAATGCAGTTGAACAGAGGGATCTAGGAATAACTGTGCATAGTTCCCTGAAGGTGGAATCTCATGTAGATAGGGTGGTAAAGAAAGCTTTTGGTGTGCTGGCCTTTATAAATCAGAGCATTGAATATAGAAGTTGGGATGTAATGTTAAAGTTGTACAAGGCATTGGTGAGGCCAATTCTGGAGTATGGAGTACAATTTTGGTCGCCTAATTATAGGAAGGATGTCAACAAAATAGAGAGAGTAGAGGAGATTTACTAGAATGTTGCTTGGGTTTCAGCAACTAAGTTACAGAGAAAGGTTGAACAAGTTAGGTCTTTATTTTTGGAGCGCAGAAGGTTAAGGGGGGACTTGATAGAAGTCTTTAAAATGATGAGCGGGTTAGACAGAGTTGACGTGGATAAGCTTTTCCCATTGAGAGTAGGGAAGATTCAAACAAGGGGACATGACTTGAGAATTAAGGGACAGAAGTTTAGGGGTAACATTAGGGGGAACTTCTTTACTCAGAGAGTGGTAGCTGTGTGGAATGAGCTTCCAGTGGAAGTGGTCGAGGCAGGTTTGATTTTATCCTTTAAAAATAGATTGCATGGGTATATGGACGGGAAAGGAATGGAGGGATATGGTCTGAGTGCAGGTAGATGGGACTAGGGGAAAGGAAGAAGAAAGAAGGGGGAAAAAAAGTTTGGTACGGACTTGAAGGGCCGAGATGGCTTGTTTCCGTGCTGTAATGGTTATATGATTATATGACTTGATCTGCTGGAACTTTACTCCCCAAACTGGACCAAGAGAAGAGGAAGGTGACCTTTTAGAAGTATACTATACTAAGTGGTTTCACACGGGAGGGCTGGTCCCCCAATGCATTATTCCACCTCTCCACCAATTCCAATATTGGTGGCCAGTGGGGGGGGGGGGGTATGGGTGTTGTGGGCTGAAGGGACTGGTCTCCAGAGGGCTAGTATGGACATTGTGGGCCAAATGGATTAAAAAAAAATATTAGAAGCATGTATACAAATACAAAAGCGACAATTTAATTACAGATTTCTTACATAGCTTCACTTTTTATTTTTTTTTAAAGAATAACTATAAACTAATAGAGAGAAAAAGTAGACGAAAAAAGAAATTACAAATTACCAATTACCAATTACCAATTACCAAGCACTTTATTTGTCCCCGAGGGGCAATTTAAACAAACAATACATTTAATCTGCACCGACCGGTCGACCGCATGAGCAGCGACCCGGCAATGGATTGGGTTGTCAGCAGCAATACAATAAAAAAGAACATACAAAAGGTAACACAAACATCCACCACAGCATTCATCACTGTGGTGGAAGGCACAAAAATTTGGCCAGTCCTCCTCCATTTCCCCCCCGTGGACAGGACCAGAGTCCAAGTCAGTCCAGGATCGGCTCTTCCTCACCGGAGACCGCGGCTTTAGATTGTTATGGGCCGCAGGCCGGCGGTCAAGATTTAAGGTTCCCCGCCGCAGCCAGAAGCACCGTAGACTGCAGGGCCGGCGGTCGAAGCTCCCCTCCAGGGGTGATGGTAAGTCCATGCCGGCCCCGCGGTAGAAGTTGGCCGCGGGCCGGCAATGATGGCTTCTTCTTCCCCCGGGTCCCCCAAGAGGGATCCCGGGCTGTAGACGCCGCACCAGCTGGAGCTTTGCAGACCGCGGCTTCAGGCTGCGACTTCAGGCTGCCGGCTGCCCCGGGCCAGCGAAACGGAGCGCTCCCCTCCAGCGAGCCCCAGCGAGGGTTCACCCGCTCCACGCCGAGAGTCCACGCTGCGCCCGCCGCTGAAGCCCGGGCACGTCTCCGGGAAAGGCCGCGCCGATCCTTGATGTTAGGCCACGGGGGAGGCAACCTGGAAAAAGTCGCCTCTCCATGGAGGAGGCGACCGAAGCGGTTTCCCCCTTACCCCCCCACACCACCCCCCACACAAGACACACAAAGAAACATTAATTACACATTTTAAAACATACTAAATAACAAGATTGTGGAGATAGATCCAGGAGATGTTAAGTATAATTATTCATCCAATCCCAAACTCACGTTTCAACCCTGATTTTGTGTTAAACCAATTCACTTTTTTAAGAATTCAATAAATGGAGACCATATTCTAACAAATAATTCTGGTTTGTCGATTGAGACAAATCTTTTTTTTTTTCCAAATGCAAGGTCTCAGTCATTTCCGTAATCCACATTTTAATTGTGGGGGCTGCTGGTTTTATCCAAAATTTTAGTATTCATTTTTTCGCAGTTATTAGACTGTAATCAAGAAAGTGTCTCTGACTTATCGTAAAGTTTATGCTATGTTCTGATAATCCTAATATTATTAATTTTGTATCTGGGTACATTTGGTTATTGATAACTTCAGAAATAATTTTAAAAATGTCCGTCCAAAAATTTTGGATTTTTATACAAGTTATGGCTTCTTGAAATTGACATTTATCACAAAGAGGGGAAAATGGATTCTTGGGGTGGCAGCTCAGTTCCTCAAGCCTGATGTGCTGGCAGCTCCCTCACGGCTGGTGGGCTGGCAGTTGACTCATGGCTATTCCTTGAAATTCCATTTGAAGCAGGGTGCAAGGCCACCAAATTCAAATCCATTTTCCTACCATTTCAAGCAGGGTGCAAGGCCAACAAATTCAAGTGCAGTTTCTTACCACTTCAAGCAGGGTGCAAGGCCACCAAATTCAATTTCTGAGCTGCCAGCCCACCAGACCTGAGTGACTGAGCTGCCAGCCCACCAGGCCTGAGTGACTGAGCTGCCAGCCCACCAGACCTGAGTGAGTGAGCTGCCAGCCCACCAGGCCCGAGTGACTGAGCTGCCAGCCCAAAAATCCATTCGGCCCACAATGTCCATACTAGCCCTCTGGAAACCAGTCCCTTCGGCCCACAACACCCATACTAGCTCTCCAGAAAGCCCCCTCCACTGGCCACCAATATTGGAATTGGTGGAGAGGTGGAATATTGCATTGTGGGACCAGCCCTCCCGTGTGAACATGGGACCCGACGGGTCCTACTTATTTTAGTATATTATTGATTGTCCTTTCCGATCTTTGTAGTGTATTTAAAAGTTTTCTTTAACACAAGGGATTTCTATCTGCTTTCGCTCAGTTGGGTGCGATGTGAAAGTGAATATCTGGAAAATGGAGAAACCTCAAGTACATCACTGTTAATTCTGATGGAGCAAACGCCATGTTTCCAGAAAAAAAGACACGAGGAAAGACAGAAATTGATTAGGGATATTTTGAATAACTTTCCACGTGGAAGATCCTGCCTCATGATTTTGAATGGGCTTTTCAAAGACGTAGCCATGTAGACAAATGCGAGGACACCCGTAGATGTAGTCCATTTGTACATTAGCACGGCCTTTGGTAACGTTCCCGTGGCAATCAATTATGGAAAGATGGATCGCATTATATCAAAAGGGGATCAGTCAAACGGGTACAGAAATTTTGAGGAAGAACATCCTTGCTATTGGGGCAGTGCAGCGGAGGTTGACGAGGTTAATCTCCGTGATGGCGGGACTATCATATGAGGAGAGATTGGAAAGACTGGGCTTGTATTCACTGGAATTTAGAAGGATGAGAGACGATCTTATAGAAATGTATACAAATATGAAAGGACTGAACAAGCTAGATACAGGCAACATTTTCCCAATGTTGAGGGAGTCCAGAAGCAGGGGCCGCAGTCTAAGAATAAAGGGGAGGCTTTTTAAAACTGATTTTTGAGAAAAAAACTTTTCACCCAGAGAGTTATGAATTTGTGGAATTCTCTGCAACAAAAGGCAGTAGAGGCCAATTCACTGGATGAATTTAAAAGAGAGCTAGATTGTGCTCTAGGGGCTAGAGGAATCAAGGGATATGGGCAGAAGGCAAACATGGGTTACTGATTGTGGATGATCAGCCATGATCAGAATTAATGGTGGTGCAGGGTCGAAGGAGCAAATGGCCTCCTCCTGCACCTGTTTTCTATATTTAAAAAATGCCCAGTGGTAGCAATCGCTGTGTGGTCGTGACATTTTTTTTTTTCGGAGCGGAGGTATTTGGCTGGTCGTGTTCCTCGGGAATCAGTGCCTCACCCATTGTTTGTGGTTTAAATCAAGGATTTGGAAGAGAATGTACGAGGCATGAGTTGTAAGTTTTCAAAGCACAGCAGGATAAGGGATATTCTGGATATTGAATATATCATCTGGTCAAGTCTGCTGTAGAATGGCAAATGGTGTTTAATTCATATATTTGACAGATACAGGCTAGATGCAGGAAGATTGTTCCCGATGTTGGGGAAGTCCAGAACAAGGGGTCACAGTTTAAGGATAAAGGGGAAATCTTTTAGGACTGAGATGAGAAAAACATTTTTTACACAGAGAGTGGTGAATCTCTGGAATTCTCTCCCACAGAATGTACTTGAGGCCGGTTCATTGGCTATATTTAAGAGGGAGTTAGATGTGGCCCTTGCGGCTAAAGGGATCAGGGGGTATGGAGAGAAAGCAGGTACAGGATACTGAGTCGGATGATCAGCCATGATCATATTGAATGGCGGTGCAGGCTCGAATGTCCGAATGGCCTACTCCAGGTGTGGTCTCACCAAGACCCTGTACAACTGCAGTAGAACCTCCCTGCTCCCATACTCAAATCCTTTTGCTATGAATGCTAACATACCATTCACTTTCTTCACTGCCTGCTGCACCTGCATGCCTAGTTTCAATGACTGGTGTACCATTAGGGCCGGATTTAGATGAAGAGAGGCTCTAAGCTGTTCCACTTGTGAGGCCCCTCTCAATCCCCCACCCCCACGACTAGAGGAAGATGGTCCACCAGATTGACACCGATTAGCAGCCGAGCGTGGCCAATGAGATAAGGGGCTGGAAACCTTCGCTTTTTATTTATTTATTTATTGCCAGTGCTAGTGTCGAGTTATTGGCTTAAAACACTATTATTCTGAAATGAAGGGCAAGGAAAATCACTGAAGGGTTGTTTAGAGACTACAGTGCATTGTGACAGCATATGTAAGAAAGGCCTATGACAGTGTCAAAAATATTATACACCTTGCAGGGCTCTCACTTAATTTTTTTTCTCTGTTGTCAGCCGGGCAGCCTTGGCAGCTTTTTAAGTTGGGCAAATGACAGTTTAGGTGGTCATTTAAGACGGCTTGCATGACGCGTGCGATAATGTGCTCGGACGAAATGCGTAGTTACCAGTCGGAATTATGCTCAATGAAGCATTCACATATTATTTCTGCTTCAAATAAAGTCACAAACTAAACATATTCACCAATCAAGACATGATATATACCACAATGACATGCAGCAAAATTATAATACAGTATCTCAACTATTTTTACACGTTGCAATGAATGCAATTACTATTATTTCTTTCCACTTCCACACAAAAATGTGGTTGGATTATTCACCGTATGCTCAACCTCGGTGAGACCAAGCGCAGGCTTGCCGATCGCTTCGCACAACACCTCCACTCAGTTCGCAATAACCAACCTGATCTCCCGGTGGCTCAACATTTCAACTCCCCTTCCCATTCCGAATCCAACCTTTCTGTCCTGGGCCTCCTCCATGGCCATATAACCATAACAGCACGGAAACAGGCCATCTCGGCCCTTCAAGTCCGTGCTGAACATTTTTTTACATTATTTTAAAATTAAAAATAAATACTTCCCCCTAGTCCCATCTACCTGCACTCAGACCATAACCCTCCATTCCTTTCCCGTCCATATACCCATCCAATCTATTTTTAAAGGATAACATTGAACCTGCCTCCACCACTTCCACTGGAAGCTCATTCCACACAGCTACCACTCTCTGAGTAAAGAAGTTCCCCCTAATGTTCCCCCTAAACTTCTGTCCCTTAATTCTCAAGTCATGTCCCCTTGTTTGAATCTTCCCTACTCTCAATGGGAAAAGCTTATCCACGTCCAGATTGAGGCCCACCGCATATTGGAGGAGCAGCACCTCATATAACCATATAACAATTATAGCACGTAAACAGGCCATCTCGGCCTTTCTAGTCCGTGCCGAACACTTACTCTCACCTAGTCCCATCTACCTGCATTCAGACCATAACCCTCCATTCCTTTCCCGTCCATATACCTATCCAATTTATTTTAAATGATAAAATCCACCACTTCCACTGGAAACTCATTCCACACAGCTACCACTCTCTGAGTAAAGAAGTTCCCCCTCATGTTACCCCTAAACTTCTGTCCCTTAATTCTCAAATCATGTCCTCTTGTTTGAATCTTGCCTACTCTCAATGGAAAAAGCTTATCCACGTCAACTCTGTGTATCCCTCTCATCATTTTAAAGACCTCTATCAAGTCCTCCCGTAACCTTCTGCGCTCCAAAGAATAAAAACCTAACTTGTTCGACCTTTCTCTGTAACTTTGGTGCTGAAACCCAGGCAACATTCTAGTAAATCTCCTCTGTACTCTCTATTTTGTTGACATCTTTCCTATAATTTGGTGACCAAAATTGTACACCATACTCCAGAATTTGCCTCACCAATGCCTTGTACAATTTTAACATTACATCCCAACTTCTATACACAATGCTCTGATTTATAAAGGCCAGCACACTGACGTCAAACTAACAGGTCTATAATTGCTAGGTTTACTCTTCGAACCCTTTTTAAACAATGGAACAACATGCGTAGAACGCCAATCCTCCGGCACCATTCCCGTTTCTAATGGCATTTGAAATATTTCTGTCATCGCCCCTGCTATTTCTACACTAACTTCCCTCAATGTCCTAGGGAATATCCTGTCAGGACCTGGAGACATACCCTTTTATATTTTTCAAAAGTGTCAGTACTTCCTCTTCTTTGATCCTCATAGTTTCCATAGCTACTCTACTTGTTTCCCTTACCTCACATCATTCAATATCCTTCTCCTTGGTGAATACCGAAGAAAATAAATTGTTCAATATCTCCCCCATCTCTTTTGTCTCTGCAGATAGCTGTCCACTCTAACTCTCTAATGGACCAATTTTATCCCTCGTTATCCTTTTGCTATTAATATAGCTGTAGAAACCCTTTGGATTTACTTTCACCCTACTTGCCAAAGCAACCTCATATCTTTTAGCTTTGGGTAGTTATTTGCTTGGGTAGTTTACACCCCAGCGGTATGAACATTGGCTTCTCTAATTTCAGGTAGTTCTTGCTTTCTCCCTTCTTCCTCTCCCATTTCCAGCTCTCACACAGCCTACTGTCTCCGCCTCTTCCTTTCTTTTTCATGTCCCCCACTCTGACATCAATCTGGTCTCGACCTGAAACGTCATCTATTCCTTCGCTCCATAAATGCTGCCTTACCAGCTGATTTTTATCCAGCTTTTTTGTCTACCATTAGGATTTCACCACTGGCCACATCTTCCTATCTGCTCCCTTGTTGGCTTTCCGTAAAGACTGCTCCCTCCGTAACTCCCTGGTCAATTAGTCCCTTCCCACCCAAACCACCCCCTCTCCTGGCACTTTCCCTTGCAACCGCAGGAAATGCTACACTTGTCACTTTACTCCATTCAAGGACCCAAGCAGTCTTTACAGGTGCTGCAGAGGTTCACCTGCACCACCTCCAACCTCATCTGTTGCATCCACTGCTCTAAGTTTCAGCTGCTCTACATCGGTGAGACTAAGCGTAGGCTTGGCGATCGCTTCGCCCAACACCTCCACTCGGTCTGCAATAACCAACCTGATCACCAACCGGCTCAGCACTTCAACTCCCCCTCCCATTCCGAATCCGACCTTTCTGTACTGGGCCTCTTCCATGGCCAGAATGAGGCCCACCGTAAATTGGAGGAGCAGCACCTCATATTTCGCTTGGGCAGGTTATACCCCTGTGGTATGAACATTGACTTCAATTTCAGGTAATCCCTGCTTTCTCCCCCCTTCCCAGCTCTCCCTCAGCCCACTGTCTCCGCCTCTTCCTTTCTTCATCCTCTCCCCCCCCACCCTCACATCAGTCTGAAGAAGGGTCTCGACCCGAAACGTCGCCTATTTCTTTCGCTCCATGGATGGGAACTCACCTGCTGAGTTTCTCCAGCATTTTTGTCTACCCAGTCACACAAGTTCTGTAATCCCACTTTCCTCACCCACTCCCTACACATTAGGGGCAATTTTTCAGAGACATGTTAACCTACAAAGCCAATGCGTCTTTGGGATGTGGGAGGATACTCATACGCTTGCAGGGAGAATGTGCAAATTCAACACAGACAGTGCCCGAGGACAGGATCGAACACAGATCTCTGGCGTGTGAGGCAGCAAGTCCACCAGCTGTGCCACTATATTTTGTTTTCCAACACACAAACAATTATACGTTGATAACTTTGGTTACTAATAAAATGAAAATATCCATTTTCAGTTTTAAATCTCCAAGAGACGCTTTGTCCCCGTTTACAGCTCCTGTATGTTTTAATTAAGTTCAAGACTACGGGTCAGTACATTGGCCATAAAGTTGCTGCCTAAAGGTGCCAGAGACCCGGAATTGATCCTGAATATGGGTGCTGTCTGTAAGAGTTCGCTCTTTTTCCCTTTGATCGCATGGGTTTTCTCTGGGTGCTCTTGTTTCCTTCCACATTCCAAAGGTGTGCATGAACCTATTTCAGACCCAACCCAAAACGTAATATTTTCCTTTTGTCCAGAGATTCTGTCTGACCTGTTGAGTTACTCCAGCTTTTTGTGTCTATCTTCAGTTTAAACCAGCATCTGCAGTTCCTTCCTACACACACACGATACTATACGATAGAACTTTATTAATCCCAGGAGGGAAATTGTGTGCGTGTATACATTTTACTTCGGAGTCACGTGAGTGACTACGTGAAGAAGACCCTGTCCAGCCACACACGCCTCATTATCGATCAGACGCATAGCGTTCATGACCGTGTGTGGAGGAGCAGCAGCTCCTCCAGGTTGTGAGTAAAAGCAAATTTAAAGTAAAAATCGAACAAGGTAAGTGGTTTCATTTTTACTTACAGGGCGCTTTTCTTCCCGCTCAGACGTGTTGGCAGAGGTCCACACAAGCTCAGAATGCAGAAAGGGCGTAGGGGAAGGAGAGGCCAGGGACGCACCGCAGGTAAAAACCCAGATTCTAAGGGTAGCGGGCGTCAGGAAGAGGAGGCAGTGGCATCGAAGCCATCAACTCGCGTTACGGTCGAATGTGCCGTTAAACCGCTGGCGGCGGGGCGCAAGGCAGGACAAAAGTCGGCCCGACCTGTAGACTCGGATGAGTCAGACCCGGAGGTATACCCTCCTGCAGCAGAAAACGTTATGGCTGCAAGGGTCGCCAGTTTAGACCTCCTGATGGGGAAAATGATTTACAAAGAACCCCCACAGGAGGAATCAGGTAGGTGTTGGCCAATGGAGGATACAGCACAGGGTGTGCCTTGGTTGGGACAGGCACAAGGGTGGCCCACAGGAGAGCCATCAGAAATGAGTGTGCAAAGTTATTACAGTGGTTGGCCTACAGGAGAGCCAGTGCCAGAAATGCCTGAAAAAAGGCAGTATATGTGCTGGCCTACTGAAGAGCCAGTACCAGAAATGTCTCAAAAAAGACAGTACAAACGTACTTATGTGCCAGCACCGAAAGTTCCTAAAAGGGAAAAATATGAAGCGTTGGCCTAGAGTTGAGCCAGCACCTGAAACAGGGCTGCCTATCCGTGGGCCTATAAGAGAGCCCGCGCAGGGGGAATCTGGCATAGACTTACCTGAAACAGGGGAGCCAGAATTTACCCAACCTGAAGAGGAACATCTAGATTCAGAAGATGAATTCTATGAGGATGAGAGCCCATTATCAGAGCTGAAAGTTCCTGGACTAGCACAAAAGTTTGCTGTTCCTAGAATAAAAGGGGAACCTTTGAGGGATGAAATAGCAATGACTATACATTATCTACTCTCCCATCAGCTCCAGGAAGTAACTATGGATGAGACTATGAAACAGTATGAGCCCCGGAGAATTGTGAATTGCTGACAGTTCCAGCAGTGAATAACTTGATATGGGGTTATTTGAGCATTGGTTTACGCTCACAAGAATTGAAATTGCAACATGTATTGAAATTGCTGGGATCAGGCATCACGGCATTTGCCAGAGGATTGGATGATGATTTTGTATCAGATTCACAACAAGATGCTTTAGCACTGATGTGTGGTGCGCACTTTGAAATAAATTGTATTCGTAAAAATGCAATAAGACCAAATATTCATCCTAAGTATGCAGGGCTCTGCAAACCAACCAACATACAAATCCCTAAATCTGCTGTTTGGAGAAAATCTAGCAAAGAAACTAAAGGACTTGAATGAAGAGTTTTAAAAAAAAAATAAAAAAAAAAAACCTGAGTGGTATGATGATGCGACCACCAATGCTGAGCAGAGCAGTGCGAAGGCAGTATCCCTACAGGCTGAATGCTGGTGCTGGAGACGGAACAAGTCGATCATTCTCATATATACGTTGGCGTGCTGCACCGGGGATACGTGGAGGTTACAATATGCCTACCAGAAGGGGACAACAATGGCCGGTGGCAAACCACGAGGTAGGGGGTCCTGGTCTGGTAAGGAATACAAATGTTTCACATTCACAAATAGGGGGAAGGTTACGATTCTTCCTAAAAGAATGGCAGTTAATAAATGATTCATTTATTCTAAACAGCATTGTAGGATTCAAAATTGAGTTTCTATCCACATTTGGATCCTCCAAGGCAAGAAAATTCAAACTGGTCACGAATTTTCTCAAAAGAAAAGAATAAGTTGATCAAAGGAGAATTAGAAACTTTAACCAAAAAGGGGGTAATAGGGAAGTCAGTAGAACAACACCATCAGTTTGTATCAAATGTTTTTCCAAGAACAAAAAAGGATGGTGGATGTAGAATCATATTGGATCTGACAAATCTTAACCTTTATGTACAATACAAACATTTCAAAATGGAAACATTTACTAATGCAATTCAGCTAATCACAGTAAATTCCTACATGGCAAGCATAGATCTGCAAGATGCATATTATTCCATGGTAATGCATGGTAATGATCAAAGATATTTGAAATTTAGATGGATGTCAGTTATGGCAATTTAAAGCATTGCCCAATGGTCTGATTTCAGCACCAAGATTATTCACTAAATTGCTCAAACCAATTTTAGCTCTGTTAAGAGCTGAGGGCCACGTATTAATGGCTTATTTAGAGGATATCCTCATTGTAGGGGACACTTTGGCTGCTGCAAAATTATCAGTATCCAGAGTCAAATACATTTTTGAGAAATTAGGTTTCATTATTCACCTACAAAAATCTAAATTGTTACCAAGCAAAAAGATTGATTACCTAGGGTTCACAATTAACTCCGAACACATGGTAATCACTTTGCCAAAAGATAAAAGCTGCAGTTAATTGAAGGTTGCATAAAACTCATTAACGAGGACACACCTTCAATTAGAGAAGTGGCAAGCTTGCTAGGCAAATTAATTGCAGGGTTTCCAGCGGTCACGTTTGGACCATTGCATTATCAATGTTTACAGAGAGCTAAGGTACAAGCGTTAAAAATGAATGGAGGGCATTTTGACAGGCCCATGAAATTAACAATTTAATCCATTACAGAAATAGAATGGTGGATTAACAATGTTTCTAATGCTTCCAGAAAAGTTCTGGTAGAAACACCTTCCGTCACTCTACAGACTGATGTAAGTGCGCTAGGTTGCGGCGCTACTAACATGATTTCCAGCTGTGGAGGTAGGTGGAATGTGAATGAAGTACCTTTGCTGGAAAATCTGGGAATCAATTACCTAGAGCTATTAGGTGCATTTTACGGCCTTAGAGCTTATTGCACTGATATGGGAAATGTGCATGTTCAGGTACAGGTTGACAATACTACAGCTGTAGCATACATAAATCACATGGGTGGTATAAAATCAGAATCATGTGATAAATTAGCGAATGAAATTTGGACCTGGTGTATTGCCAGGAAAATTTGGCTGTCAGCAATATATTTACCAGGTAAATTTAATACAATTACAGACAAAAGATCACGTAAATTTAATGATAATACAGAATGGATGTTAAATCGGAAAATATTCACACAAATTATCACACAATTTGGAATGCCAGAAATTGATCTGTTTGCATCAAGATTGAACCACCAGTTTGCCTAAGTATGTGTCATGGGAACCTGATCCTGGAGCAGTAGCGGTGGATGCTTTTTCGCTACATTGGGGTGGTATGTTTCTTTTTTTTTAATTTTTTTTTTTAAATTTGTATTTTATTAGAAGTACATTACATTACAACCACATACATTAGTACTTGTCATTTATATCTTCTTACAATTAATGTACTCCATTTATTTTTTACACTAGAAAAGGAAAAGATTGAAAGAAAGAAGAAAGTGAAGGAAAAAGTGAAAGTGTAGGAAATGTGACAACAAAAAAGGACGAAGACCCTATAAGAGCAAAATTAAAAACAAAAGAAAAAGAGTTAAGAAATAGACCCTAGGAAAGAAAGAAAGAGAGAAAGAGGAAAAAGAGAGAAACAAATATTTTTATGAGCATTACATAAATGGGACATACCAACTCTTCAACTATCATCCCCCCTTACCTGACCTCAAATTTTTTTTTTAAAGTACTTTTGCACCCTATGTTTGTAATAATTCTATAAATGCAGACCACGTCAGGTGGAAGTGATCTGGTTTACCTGCTAGGAGGAGTCTTATCTCTTCTAGGTGTAATGTTTCAAACATATTTGAAATCCACATATTTATAGTTGGTATTGGAGCCTTCTTCCAAAATTTTAGAATTAGCTTTTTTCCAGTTATTAACCCATAGTCCATTAGTTTCTTTTGAAACACATTTAGTTCTGGACCATCTTCCGTTATACCGAAGATAATCCATTCTGCTTTGGGTATCAGTCTTGTTTTAAATAACTTTGTAAAGATTTCAAAAATTTAATTCCAAAATTTTTGAATTTTTGTACAAGAAACGAATGAGTGCGTTATGGTAGCTTCTTGGGATTGACATTTATCACAAATAGATGATACATTTGGGAAAATTTTATGAATTTTAGTTTTCGAATAATATAATCTATGTAAAATTTTAAATTGTATTAAAGTGTGTCACATTAATCGAGCATTTATGCACGTTTAATAAGTATTCATTCCAACTTTTCTTTGAAATTTTAATAGCTAACTCTTGTTCCCAGTCTCTTCTGATACCCTCCGTAGATGGTATTTGTGCATTTAAGATAATATTATACAAATATGATATTAAGTTTGCTGATTCCGCTTTTATCTGCATTGCTGGGTTATTATGATGATCTTTTGTATATTTTTTCAAATAGTCGCATATTTGAAAATATTTAAAATATTGATTATTTCCGAGTTTATATTTTATTTGTAATTGTTGAAATGAAAATAATTTTCCAGTTTCATACAAGTCACCAAGCGTTTTAATTCCTAATCTATCCCATTGTGTATAAGCTTTATCTATAATAGAAGGATTAAACGAAGGGTTATTGACTATAGGTAATAAAAGTGATAAATTTCTTAATTTTAAATTTTGTTTTATTTGTTTCCAAATTCGGATTGTACTATGAATAATTGGGTTCTTATTATAATTTATGTTATTCAATTTCATTGGAGAGAGGAGGATCGCTCCAATGTTTCTAGAGGAGCAATCCTCTTTCTCCATTACAATCCAGTCCGCTTGCTGGGCGGAGTTATCCATCAGTTGAATCATATTTTTAATATTTACTGACCAATAATAATACATAAAATTAGGTAGTGCTAAACCCCCTATTACTTTAGGTTTATTCAGAATAATTTTTTGTATTCTATGTGATTTATAGTCCCATATAAAATGAGTGATATCTGAGTCGAGTTTTTTTTTTAAGTTCTCTGGTAAGTATATAGGAATTGATTGAAATAGGTATAAAATTTGTGGTAAAAAGATCATTTTTATTGCGTTTATTCGGCCTATTAAAGACATCGGGAGCGTTTTCCAGAATTTAATTAGTGTGTTTAATTTATTAAGTAAGGGGTCAAAATTTGCCCTAAACATACCTTGATATGATCTGGTAATTTCGATTCCCAAATATTTAAATTTTTCTGTAGCTATTTTAAAAGGGAATTTTAAAAGATGTGTTGAATCTTTCGGTTTTATTGACATAATTTCACTTTTATTCCAATTTATTCTATATCCAGAAAAAGATCCAAAATCTTCAATTAAATTTAATATATTTGGTATAGTGATTTTAGGTTTTGTAATGTACAGTAATATATCATCCGTGTATAAAGATATTTTATTATATGAATCTTTAGTATTATATCCATGGATATCAGGGTGTATTCTAATTTTTTCTGCTAGCGGTTCAATAATGAGAGCAAACAGCTGTGGTGATAATGAGCATCCTTGTCTATTTCCCCTTGATAGTTGGAATTTCGAGGATAATATGTTATTAGTTAGTATTCTAGCTGTAGGTTTGTTATATAGTAACTTGATCCATAGAATAAAATTCTCCCCCAGTTGAAATTTTTGTAATACTTTGTCCATATAATTCCATTCTACTTGATCAAATGCTTTTTCAGCATCCAGCGAAATAATTGATAATTCTTGATCTTCAGATTTGTGTGAGTGCATTATGTTGAGTAGACGTCTCATATTGTTAGATGAGTATCTCTTAGGGATAAACCCCGTCTGATCTGGGTTTATTAATTTACTAATGTATTTACTTAATCTTCTAGCTAATGTTTTCGCTAATATTTTTTGATCTGTGTTTAACAATGCTATAGCTCTATATGAACCAGGTTCTTCTAAGTCTTTATTTTTCTTAGGTATTAATGTAATCGTTGATTCCGCTAATGTATCAGGTAGTATTCGTTTTTTAAAAGCATATTGGTACATTTTTTGTAATCTTGGTATTATTTTATCGTAAAAGCTTTTATAAAATTCATTAGTAAATCCGTCAGGGCCTGGTGTTTTTCCATTCTTTAGTGAGTTTATTGTATCTTCTAATTCCTTAATTGAGATTTGTGCACCCAGTTACTCTTGTTCCTTCAGTTCTAACTTTGGAAGATTACAGGTATCCAAGAACTTTGTGATATTATTGGAATCAATTGTCGTTTTAGATGTATACAAATTCTCATAAAATTGCGCAAATCTATTATTAATATCCTTTGGTGTTGTTAATAATTCCCCTTTATCTGATTTGATCTTTGGTATAGTATGTTCCTTTTCTCGTTTTTTTAGCTGGCGAGCCAAAAATTTTATGCGGTTTATCCCCAAATTCAAAGTGCTCTTGTTTTGTAATTTGAAAAAGTCTTATAAGTTTGGCAGATAATAATTTATTTAATTTAAATTTCAAAATTATTATTTTATTATGTTTATCTATTGATGGATCTTTAGCATTATCTATATCCATTTGTCTAATAAGTTCTTCTAACTGTCTTTGTTCATTCTTATTCTTTTTATTTTGAAAAGCTTGATATGAAATTATAATACCCCTAATGTATGCTTTAAAAGATTCCCATAATACAGTAGGCGATATATCTGGAGTATCATTTATTTGAAAAAAGACCTCCATTTGTTCTTTTAAATATATACTCGCTTGTGGATCTTTTAGAATTTGAGAATTAAATCTCCAAAACGATTTATTCTTAGACAATCCTTCCAGTTTTAAAAAGAAAGTTAGTGGAGAATGGTCTGAAATCGAGTTTGTGTGGTATATTGCATTAGATGTTTGGGGGATTAATTTTGTATCCAGCAGAAAGTAGTCTATACGTGAGTATGTCTTATGTACCATTGAGTAAAACGAGTATTCCCTGCCAGTTGGATTAACAATTCTCCGAACATCTGCTATATTAGTGTTGTTTATATAGGTATTGAGAAGTTCCCCAGTTTTCGATTTCATATTCCCTCTCTGTTTTTGACTTGATTTATCTAAGTACGGATCTAAAACACAATTAAAGTCTCCTCCTATTATAACATTTTGATAGTTTGACTCTGCAATTATGTTGAAAATGTTATTGAAAAAGTGGGGGTTATCAAAGTTAGGGGCATATATATTTACCAAAGTAAGTGGAGTATCATGGACTTCTCCATTAACTATTAGGTATCTCCCTTCTATATCTGTTATAATATTCTTTGCTTTAAATGGTATACCTTTTCTTATGATGATTGACGTGCCTCTAGATTTTGAAGTAAATGAAGAATGGTATGTTTGACCTATCCATTTCGCCCTCAACCTAACTTGATCCTGAGATTTTAGGTGTGTTTCTTGTAGGAAGATAATGTCGGAGTTGTACAATTTCAGCTGAGCTAGTATCTTACCCCTTTTAATAGGTCCGTTAATACCTCTTATATTCCAACTACAAAATGAGATTCCTCCTAGGTTCTTTTGTGTGGTGTCATGCATTTTGAATAATTATAGTACCTTTAAATCTTGTGGTGCATCCAAATCCCAGGTCTTTAGGTATTGGGGGAGCTTTTGAGTTTTTAAGTTTTGCTGTTATGTCCATTTTACGCTTATCACTAAACACAAAACACAAACAAGTGATTTTATGTGATTAAAAAAAAACTAGAAAAGTGAAGATACAGTGTCTGATATAGTCGGCACTGTAGCGAGTGTCCCACCTGCAGGTGGGAAAAAACCTTGTTTTGACTTCCATTGCGTTGTTACACAAATAGCTCCGCTCTCTTGGTTAATCATAACATATTATAATATTAAAACGGGGCCTCACATTCAGATATATAATACACTTTTACCCTGTATGTTTCATTGTAACATATATATATATCGGAATTTTAACTACTGATTATTAAACCGATACTTTTTACTTCAATAAGAATCAACTGATGGTTGAAGGGGTTAACGAGACGGGGTGGTATGTTTCTGTATGCGTTTCTGCCATTTTGTTTAATCCACAGATGCATACAGAAAATTAAACAAGATTCAGCCTCAGGGATTTTGGTAGTACCAGATTGGCCTAAACAGCTATGGTACCCACTGGTGTTAAAAATAAAAAAATTAAAAAAAACCTTATGGTTATTCCAAAGCAGATTAAACTGCTTGTACACCCTGTGACTGATGAAGCACATCCTTTACATGATCATATTGGTTTGTTGATTTGCAGATTCTAAGAAGGCCATATCTTGGAAAAGGATTATCAGACCGTACGGTGGATGTTATAACAACAGCCTGGAGGAATAGTACCCAGAAGCAGTACATCTCCTATATAAAGAAATGGGAGGAGTTTTGTTCAGGAAAACATATTGCATATAACCCAGCAGAAATTTCAGATGTAATAGAGTTCCTTTCTACTCTATACTATGAATTAAAATTAAATTATAGTGCAATTAATACTGCACGAAGTGCACTCTCTGCATATTTAAGCAGTGAATCAGAACAAACTCCAATTGGAGCACATCCTTGCATCTGTAGGTTTATGAAAGGAATTTTCAACTCTAATCCTCCCAGACCTAGGTATACAGAAATTTGGAATGTAAAAGATGTACTGATGTTGCTAAGGAATTGGAATCCAGTTCAAACTCTGTCATTATCCAAAATCACCATGAAATTGATTATGCTCATGGCATTAGTTTCAGCTCAGAGAGTTCAAACATTACAGAAACTCAGAATTGATAGAATGAAAGTAGGGCCAAATGCCGTGACATTCTATGTCTATGATTTACTGAAGCAAAGTAGACCTAGGTTCACAGGATGCAAGTTGGAATTTTTAGCATATCCTACAGATCCACGCCTGTGTGTAGTAACATATGTGAAATGTTACATAGAAACAACAAAAGTTTTAAGAGGCACCGAATTCGCATTTTTTATTAGTCATAAAAAGCCTCATAAGAAAGTGTCAACACAAACAATTTCACGATGGTTGAAACAGGTGTTGAGATATTCAGGTATTGATACTGATAAATTTAAATCTCATTCCACCAGGGCGGCATCAACATCAGCGGCCAGGGATTCAGACAATAGACCTTATTCTCGCGGCCGCAGGATGGGCAAGTGAACAGATGTTTCACAAGTATTACCATAAGGAGATTAAAGATCTCAGAGGGTTTGGTGATGCCGTGCTGGATACAGTATTAAATCCCCCATTATAATAAATGGGCCTAATTTTGTTACTTTTATTAAAATAAATAAAACCATTAACTGATTACATTAAAATGTTGTGGTTATGCATTGTTGATTGTGCTTACTCAAATAGAGTCAATCGATGCAGTGAACACCTGGATTTGAATCCACGGTGTGAAATCACAGAGCTTTGAAATCTTCACGTAGTCACTCACGTGACTCCGAAGTAAAATAGTAAGATTAAACGAGAACTTACCAGTTTGAAGTTTGATCTTTATTTTATGAGGAGTAACGTTGAGGGATTACGTGCCCTCCGCTCCCACCCTCATAAAGGATCAAGCTGGTAGTTCTGTCTTTATGCATCTTACTATCATACTTCAGTAATTATCGTCTGTGATTGTCACTCCGCTGCTTTGAAAGATTGACGCGTGTGCGGCTGGACGGGGTCTTCTTCACGTAATCCCTCAACGTTACTCCTCATAAAATAAAGATCAAACTTCAAACTGGTAAGTTCTCGTTTAATCTTACTATTATACACACACACACATATTTATATAGTTATATATTCATATATAAATATACACAGGTTTGTTTTCTCGTTTATAACATTGTTTACAGAGTACTATGTTTACATATTCTGTTGTGCTGCTGCAAGTAAGGATTTCATTGTTCTAACTGGGACGTGAGAGAATAAAACACTCTTGACTCTTGACTTACTCTGCTAATGAGTGGGATAGAACTAGTGTACGGGTGATCGGTGGTCGGCGTGGACTCGGGCCGAAGGGCCTGTTTCCACGCTGTATCATTAAATTAAACTAAAAACACTAATACCAGAGGGACTCTAAAGAAGGGTCTCTATCCGAAACGTCAACCAATTTCTTCTATTCAGAGTTGCTGGCTGCTCCATGGAGTTCACCCGCACAATTAAAGTATGGAATACTCTTCACCCTACCATAGACATAGACATAGAAAATAGGTGCATGAGTAGGCCATTCGACCGTTCAAGCCCATTCAATATGATCATGGCTCATCATCCAACTCAGTATCCTGTACCTGCTTTCTCTCCATACCCCCTGATCCCTTTAGCCACAACGGCCACATCTAGAGGGATCTTAAATATAGCCAATGAATTGGCCTCAACTACATTCTGTGGCAGAGAATTCCAGAGATTCACCACTCTCTGTTTAAAAAATGTTTTTCTCATCTCAGTCCTAAAAGATTTCCCCTTTATCCTTAGACTGTGACTCCTTGTTCTGGACTTCCCCAACATCGGGAACAATCTTCCTGCATCTAGCCTGTCCAACCCCTTAAGAACTTTGTAAGTTTCTATAAGATCCCCCCTCAATCTTCTAAATTCCAGCGAGTAAAAGCCAAGTCTATCCAGTCTTTCTTCATATGAAAGTCCTGACATCCCAGGAATCAGTCTGGTGAACCTTCTCTGTACGCCCTCTATGGCAAGAATGTCCTTCCTCAGATTAGGAGATCAAAACTGCACGCAATACTCCAGGTGTGGTCTCACCAAGACCCTGTACAACTGCAGTAGAACCTCCCTGCTCCTGTACTCAAATCCTTTTGCTATGAATGCTAACATACCATTCATTTTCTTCACTGCGTGCTGCACCTGCATGCCTACTTTCAATGACTGGTGTACCATGACACCCAGGTCTCGTTGCATCTCCCCTTTTCCTAATCGGCCACCATTCAGGTAATAGTCTACTTTCCTGTTTTGCGAACAAAGTGGATAACCTCACATTCATCCACATTATACTGCATCTGCCATGCATTTGCCCACTATCCAAGTCATCCAAGTCATCTTGCAGCCTCATAGCATCCTCCTCACAGCTAACACTGCCTCCCAGCTTTGTGTCATTCGCAAACTTGGATATGTTGCATTCAATTCCCTCGTCCAAATAATTAATATATATTGTAAATAGCTGGGGTCCCAGCACTGAGCCTTGCGGTACCCCACTAGTCACTGCCTGCCATTCTGAAAAGGACCCGTTTACTCCTACTCTTTGCTTCCTGTCTGCCAGCCAGTTCTCTATCCACATCAACACTGAACGCCCAATACCGTGTGCTTTAAGTTTGCATACTAATCTCTTATGTGGGACCTTGTCGAAAGCCTTCTGAAAGTCCAGATCCACTGGTTCTCCCATATCCACTCTACTAGTTACATCCTCGAAAAATTCTATAAGATTCGTCAGACATGATTTACTTGATACGTGATACATGATACAGGAACAACCCAGCCAATTGAGCAGCGTTTGTAAAACCAGAAACCAGTTCATGGATTTGGGTGCGATATTCAGTCATCATGAATTTAGATATTGGGCGGTGATTTCTTCCGATGAGACAGTGGACTCGTATTTATTTTAGGGCCCAGAACCGTTTCGAAGCGGAGAAAAATGTGACGAGAGCTGCCATCTTGTAGGTGCAAGCTGGAGGTCAGTCTGCCAAACACCAATGGTAGAGAGTGGGTGTCGGACAATGTGTCTAAGTGGCCTTCTGTCATTTCTGATATTCGAAACCGTGGACGTCTCATCCACTAATATGGCCTGGATGTTACCCCTTAGACCCTTGTACTTTTTAAAATTAACTTACCTCTCTCTCACCCTCTCTACTTCTATGTGTTGATGGTCAACCTGTTCATTGTCGCTGGGATAACTATTTCCTTTATCAAAAATCAGGAATGTGAGATTTTATTGGCGTGTTTTTTTTAGGAAACAACAGGCAAAATGAATTAGTACGGATGGAGCAACTTTGTCCGCATGGGCGATTAATGCTGAAGGCCATATTTCTGTGTTCCATGTGGCTCTGTGATTAGCAATGGGAAATAAGAAAAACCTTTGAAACCTAAAACAAAAACCCAAAGTAGCGGACCAACTTGACCTCTCGACGTGCATATGTGAAAATAGCAACCATTAGTTTCTGTCTTTGGGAAAATCATGTCCTGCATGATGTAACTTGCCCCGACGCAAAGTGAGATGATATTCCGAGAGCTATCTTGAGTCTCGTAACGTTGATGGAGGTGACGGGCAGAAAGGTCAATGTGGAACTGGAACCGTGAGCTAACATAACAGAGAAGCCGTAAATTCCGAGACGTGACTGCAGGCTGAGCGCATGAGATCCGCAAAATAATCAACTATCCTGCGCCTGGTTTCTCCAAAATAGAATAGACAATAAACAATAGACAATACACAATATGTGCAGGAGTAGGCCATTCGGCCCTTCGAGCCAGCGCCGCCATTCACTGTGATCATCCACGTTCAGTACCCCGCTCCTGCCTTCTCACCATATCCCCTGACACTGCTATCTTTAATAGCTCTATCTAACTCTCTCTTGAAAGCAGTCAGAATATAGGCCTTCACTGCCTTCTGAGGCAGAGAATTCCACACATTCACAACTCTCTGGGTGAAAAAAAATCCTTAACTCCGTTCTAAATGGCTTACCCCTTATTCTTAAACTGTGCCCACATGGTTCAGGACACCCACAACATCGGGAACATGTTTCCTGCTTCTTGCGTGTCCAATCCCTTCATAATCTTATATGTTTCATGAAGATCCCCACTCGTCCTTCTATATTTCAGAGTATACAAGCCCAGCCGCTCCATTCTATCAAAATGTGACAGTCCTGCCATCCCGGGAATTAACCTCGCGAACCTTCGCTGCACTCCTCCTTCCTCAAATTTGGAGACCAAAATTGCAGACAACACTCCAGGTGTGGTGCCACCAGGGCCCTGTACAACTGCTTTGCTCCTATGCTCAACTCCTCGTGTTATGAAGGCCAACATGCCATTAGTTTTCTTCACTGCCTGCTGTACCTGCATATTTACTTTCAGTGAGTGATGAACAAGGACCCCCCAGATCTCTTTGTACTTCCACTTTTCCCAATTCATGCTGACTCTGACGGATCCTGTTACTGCTATCCAAATGTGCCGCTATTTCATCTTCTATAATTGATTCCAGCATCTTCCCCACCACCGATGTCAGGCTAACTGGTCTACAATTCCCTGTTTTCTCTCTTTCGCCCTTCTTGGATAACATTAGCTACCCTCCAATCCACAGGAATTGATCCTGAATTATTGGAATATTGGAAAATGATCACCAATGCGTCCACGATTTCAGAAGCCACTTCCTTTAGTACCCTGGGATGCAGACCGTCAGGCCCTGAGGATTTATCAGGCTTTAGTCCCATCAGTCTGCCCTTTCCTGCCTTATGTGAACAGGCCAGATTTTCCACTGAATTCAGTACACTAGCTTGGAAAAAGAGCAGTTGAATCGTTTCTTCGTCTAGAATGGTAGATTAGTTACCTTGATAAAGTGGCGTGAAAAGAAAAAAATAACGCAATTTCTCCACGGGAGAAAGCAATTTATTTTGTGAGCAATTAATTGGAAATTAAACGTAATCCGTAAAACAGCATCAAGGAAATAAAGGAGATTTTCAAAAGAAAATGTGATCTTTAATGCAGACCCAAATAAACAATCCGTTAATAACATGAGTTTTCGTCAAATTTGTTCGGTCGGATACTAATCTGGGGAGTCTTGAGATCGTCATAAAAATGAAACCGCGTACTCCAGTTATTACACAATTGCGAAGATAGCCTTGGTCACTGCTCGTAAAGCGGAGCCCCCAAAACATATTCAGTTATCAGTCTAATGATTATTTCATTGTTGCTCAATAACCTGGCGCAGGTACCCGATTTAATCCAAGCGTTTATATTGTTTTCTGCTACAACCGTATATATCATATCACCAGCTATCTGGCTCCGTGACTTTATGACACGATTAGGACAATTGTGGGTACTTTGCACTGTTTATTTGCCCATTCATCCAATTTACATTCAGGTGTTTATTTGTGTTATTTACATAGCAGCCATTTTAATGTAAGCACATACTTCACGCCATTTTTCAGCTCCTCTCTGAATTTCCTCTGCGTCAGTCCATAGATGCAGGTGTTAGTGCAGCTACTAAGAAACATTAACATAGCGCCACATTGCTGCATGATATATGATGGAGTATTCAAATATTTGTCTGTGTAGGTATAATTCTCCGCTTGCCAGATCATGGAATGAATTACATAGGTCATCCATAGTAATATGAAATTGGTTGATAGAGCGAATAACAAAATCATTGATTTCCTCCGGTTCTCTAGTTCTGAATCTTTTTGATTGTCGCTGTTGCTCCGTAGACACCTGCGGACATTATTTGCCGCAATTATATGCCTAATTGTTAAACCATTACATAAAATAAGTAGCAAAATTGGTAATAATGGTGTAGTGATACTTTCAAAGTACTCGTATGCTTTCCAGAATGATGAAGTGTAGTACTCAGGTATTGGAACGCACCGCCAAGGCACATTGTCGATTATTGCATAGGGTTCCACAACAAAGTATAATGGAAGGCTCCTAGCACAGCTCACTAACCCTACTGTTATCATAACTATTGTCGCTGTTCGCTGGGTACAATATTTTTCCCGCAGCTTCGGACAGCAAATCGCAATATAGCGATCGAACGTGAAAGCAACAGTGAGCCAAACAGAACAGTCCATGCTTACAACTTTGAAGAACAGCGTCAGAGCACATACTGGAGTTATGAGCAGGAATCGGGCGTAGAAATAGATATTGTTAATCTGCTCAACGATAATAGCAATGTTAACCACCATGAAATCCGCCGCTGCCATTCCGACCAAGTAGCGTGTGATACATTTGGAAAGACCACATTTTCCACGGGATAGGATCACGATCGCCGTTAAATTAACTGCAAGGAGACAGGAAAGCACACGGGTTAATTGGATAAAATAAAATATAATGAACTGCATGTGACCTGGCTGGGATGTAGTCTTCACCGTTCTGCTCACAGAGCACTGCCCGAGGTGTCTGTGTGTGTGTGTGTGTCTCTCTCTCTCTCTCTCTCTCTCTCTCTCTCTCTCTCTCTCTCTCTCTCTCTCTCTCGCTCTCTCGCTCTCTCGCTTCCCCCCCCCCCTCGTCAGAGGGTGGTGAATCTGTTGAAAATTTGCCACAGAATGCCGTGGAGACCAAATCTGTGCATATATTAAAGGCAGAGATAGATACATTCTTGATTAATTCCAGTGTCAGGGGTTATGGGGAGAAGGTACACAAAGTGCTGGAGAAAATCAGCGGGTGCAGCAGCATCTATGGAGCGAAGGAAATAGGTAACGTTTCGGGCCGAAACCCTTCTTCAGACTGATAGGGGGTGGGGAGAAGAAGGGAAAAATGGAAAAAGGCGGAGGAGGAGCCCGAGGGCTGGGGGAGGGGAGGAGACAACCAGATGGCTGATGAAGGGGAGGGGACAGCAAGGGCTAGCAGAATTGGGAGAATTCAATGTTCAGGCCACCAGGATGTAGACTGCCCAAGCGGAATATGAGGTGCATTTCCTCCAATTTACGGTGTTGTTCGCTGTGGCCATGGAGGAGACCCAGGACAGAGAGGTCAGATACGGAATGGGAGGGGGAGTTGAAGTGCTGAGCTACCGGGAGTTCAGGATGGTTATTGCGGACCGACCGGAGGTGTTCGGCGAAACGATCGCCAAGCCTCCGCTTGGTCTCACCGATGTAGATCAGCTGGCATCTAGAGCAGCGAATGCAATAGATGAGGTTGGAGGAGATGCAGGTGAACCTCTGTCGCACCTGGAACGACTGCTTGGGTCCTTGAATGGAGTGGAGGGGGGAGGTGAAGGGACAAGTGTTGCATCTCTTGCGGTTGCAAGGGAAAGTACCAGGGGAGGGGGTGGTATGGGAGGGAAGGGAAGAATTGACAAGGGAGTTACGGAGGGAGCGGTCTTTGCGGAAGGCAGACATGGGGGGAGATGGGAAGATGTGGCGAGTGGTGGGGTCACGTTGGAGGTGGCGAAACTGACGGAGGATGACTTGTTGTATGTGACGGCTGGTGGGGTGAAAGGTGAGGACTAGGGGGACTCTGCCTTTGTTGTGAGTGAGGGGATGGGGAGAGAGAGCAGTGTTGCTGGGTATGGCAGAGACCCTGGTGCGAGCCTCATCTATGGTGGAGGAGGGGAACCCCCGTGGGGAGAAGGCTGGAGAATGGGTTTAAGAGGGAGAGATAGATCAGCCAGGATTGAATGGCGTTGACTTGATTGGCCGAATGTCCTAATTCTGCTGCTAACACATAATCATATAATCTGATGATTTGGCTCTGTTAACGCTCCGAAAGAAGTTTCAAAGAGCTGAAAATACGGTGTATAGCAATTATCGTGTAAAAAGTCATGCTTCTATATTAATGCAAAGAAAGGCATAAAAAGGTACACCTAAATAAACGGGTCATTTCCAGTGAGATAAAAATTCAGAGACAAAATTAGATATTTGCATCTTGATCAATTTCATCAAATGAAATGTTACAGTCGATAAGGGGTTCGCGCAACCCACATATTAAAATGCAAGAAATGTCAGAGGATCAATTGTCCGAACGATGATGCCACTCAAATAGTCACTAGAATCAGCAGCTTACCGGGAATGCCGACCGCTGCAAGTACAGGATAATAAATGCTCGCTGCGTAGTAAATTGCCGGATAACCCATCTTCTGTGAGAATCAACGATCAGTTGCTCAAATTCAGTATACTGGCGAATCGTTTAACATGCAATTTATATATGAGGGAGAAGATCCGCTGGTTCAATTAGTGGGAGTGCTTCTTCACTCACATCAGCCACAACCCACTGAACAAACACTTACTCGAAGCTATTTTTACTAATTGTGTCATTGTGAAATGCAGTTCACATTTCGAGTGAAATTACAAATACTCGTTTCCACAAGTTGTCTCTACAAAGTGTATGTTTTATCTTTTGACTGGAGGTTTGAGTTACTAGATCAAAATCATCCCAGGCAGTATTATTACGTATGGCATGGGCAATCACCTCCAAACAAGTATCCTCATAACATTAGCCGAAGAACGTCGACATGTACAAGAATGGAACCTGGTTTACTGATGGGTGAAACGGGGGAGTCTCTTCCTAACGGGCGGCGGTCTTCCCCTTTAGGTGCTTTAATATCTGAACGTTATTGCGGGGAACAGTGCAATTTCTCTATTCAGTGATGTCTTGAAGCATCAATTAGTCCAAATCGATTTCTGAATGACTTTCAAACAAAAAACCGGTGCAATTTTTGTCTCAATGCCAGCTGCCGATCAAATCGCACAATTGAAAGACCTATCCTTCAACCCACTCCAGGTACCATTGCTGATATTTGGTACAATATTTAGCTGTTTTTCATAACACAATCTTTAGGTTTAGTTTGATTATTGTCACATATACCGAGGTACGGTGAACATTATTGATATGTTTGCTATCAAACAAAGATCGTTGTACTGAATGTGATTATAATCACGTGTAATAAAAATAAAAAATAAAAATAATAATAATAATAATAATAATAATAATAGTAACAATACACTTTATTCTCATTGTAAATACATCCAACGAAATTTCAGGCGCACTGCCCTACGTATCAGATAAATAAGAACGACAATGAAAAAAGCAAAAACGGAAAGAAAAACGTCAAGTCAAGTTAGAATGCGCAATATTTCTCAGGATTGTGTTATAGCAGTACAAAATATTGGCTATGGGGTGTGTGTATTCAGTGCAAAGTTCAGAGTAGTGATGGCCTTGGTTGTAGAAACTGTTTGTTACGCATGTGGTGTGTGATTTGATGGACCTGTAACGGTTTCCTGAGGGCAGAAGGGAAAACAAGTGATGTGTGGTATCAGATGCGACCTTTAGGATGCGTGATGTCTTTCGGAGGCAACGAGAGCTATAGATCCCATCCAGGGCAGGCCGATGTGTGTTGGTGATCTTCTGGGCTGTGTTGATGACTCTCTGCAGAGCCTTCTTGTCAGCCGCAGAACTGTTGACGTACCATACCAGGATTCCACGTGTCAGGACGCAGGATCATTTCATTCCAAAAAGGAAGAAAGATTCTAAGGGGAGTAGGAGGCAACCATGGCTGACAAGAGAAGCTAGGGATAGAATAAAACTAAAAGAAAAGATGTATAACACAGCAAAGAGTAGCCGGAAGCCAGAGGATTGGGAAACTTTCATAGGACAAGAGAAGGAAACAATACGGGCAATACGGGCTGAAAAGATGTAGTATGAAGGGAAGCTGGCCAGGAATATAAAGAAGGACAGTAAAAGCTTCTTTAGATATGTTAAGGGAAAAAGAGTAGCAAAGTCAAATGTGGGTCCCTTGAAGGCAGACACGGGTGAAATTATTATGGGCAACAAGGAAATGGCAGAAGACTTGAATAGGTACTTCGGATCTGTCTTCACTAAGGAAGACACAAACAATCTCCCAGATGTACTGGAGGACAGAGGATCCAAGGGGGTACAGGAACTGAAAGAAATTTTCATTAGGCGGGAAATAGTATGGGTAGGCTAATGGGACTGAAGGATGATAAATCCCCTGGGCCTGATGGTCTGCATCCCAGGGTCCTCAGGGAGGTGGCTTTAGAAATAGTGGACGCATTAGTGATCATTTTCCAATGTTCAATAGATTCAGGATCAGTTCCTGTGGATTGGAGGATAGCTAATGTTATCCCACTTTTCAAGAAAGGAGCGAGAGAGAAAACGGGGAATTACAGACCAGTTAGCCTGACTTCGGAAGTGGGAAAGATGCTGGAGTCAATTATTAAAGAGGTAAGAATGGGGCATTTGCATAGCAGTAAAAGGATTAGTCCAAGTCAACATGGATTTATGAAAGGGAAATCATGCTGGACTAATCTTCTGGAATTTTTTGAGGATGTGACATGTAAAATGGATGAAGGGGTGCCAGTGGATGTAGTGTATCTAGACTTTCAGAAAGCCTTTGATAAGGTCCCGCACGGGAGAGTGGTGACTAAAATTAGAGCACATGGTATTGGGGGTAGGGCGTTGACATGGATAGAAAATTGGTTGGCAGACCGGAAGCAAAGAGTAGGAGTGAACGGGTCCTTTTCAGAATGGCAGGCAGTGGCGAGTGGTGTGCCGCAAGGCTCGGTGTTGGGGCCGCAACTGTTTACCATATATATTGATGATTTGGAAGAGGGAATTAGGAGCAACACTAGCAAGTTTGCGGATAACACAAAGCTGGGTGGCAGTGTGAACTGTGAAGAGGATGTTAGGAGGTTGCAGGGTGACCTGGACGGGTTGAGTGAGTGGGCAGATGCGTGGCAGATGCAGTATAATATAGATAAATGTGAGGTTATCCACTTTGGCGGCAAAAACAAGTGGGCAGATTATTATCTCAATGGGGTTAGGTTAGGTAAGGGGGAGGTACAGCGAGACCTGGGTGTCCTTGTACACCGGTCACTGAAAGTTGGCGTGCAGGTACAATCGGCAGTGAAGAAAGCTAATGGGATGTTTGCCTTCATAACAAGAGGATTTCAGTATAGGAGTAAAGAGGTTCTTCTGCAGTTGTATAGGGCTCTGGTGAGACCACATCTGGAGTATTGTGTACAGTTTGGTCTCCTAATTTGAGGAAGGACATCCTTGTGATTGAGGCAGTGCAGCGTAGGTTCACGAGATTGATCCCTGGGATGGCCGGACTGTTATATGAGGAAAGATTGAAAAGACTCGGCTTGTATTCACTGGAGTTTAGAAGGATGAGGAGATATCTTATAGAAACATATAAAATTATAAAAGGACTGGGCAAGCTAGATGCAGGAACAATGTTCCCAATTTTGGGCGAGGCCAGAACCAGGGGCCATAGTCTTAGAATAAAGGGGAGGTCATTTAAGACTGAGGTGAGAAAAAACTTTATCACCCAGAGAGTTGTGAATTTATGGAATTCCCTGCCACAGAGGGCAGTGGAGGCCAAATCAGTGGATGGATTTATGAGAGAGTTAGATAGAGCTCTAGGGGCTAGTGGAGTCAAGGGATATGGGGAGAAGGCAGGCACGGGTTATTGATAGGGAACGATCAGCCATGATCACAATGAATGGCGGTGCTGGCTCGAAGGGCCGAATGGCCTCCTCCTGCACCTATTTTCCATGTTTCTATGTTTCTAGGACACTCTCTATAGGGCAACGGTAAATGAGACTAGCAGCTGTTATAGCAAGTTGACTTTCCTTAGTGATGTTAGAAAATAAAGCCGTTGTTGTGCCTTCTTTACCAGGGAGTGCGTGTTAGTTGACCACCTGAGATCTGCTGAGATGTGGGTGCCCAGGAACCGGAAACTGGAGACTCTGTCCACTCTTTCTCCGTTTATGTGCAGTGTGGGATGGCACCCTGCATCTTCCTGAAGTCAATTTTGTTTTCTTGGTATTGAGTGCTAAGTTTTTCTCTGGGGAAGATGCTTGAGTCGCTTATTAAAGAAGGAAGAAGCGCATTTTGAAAGCAGTGACCGGTTCGGGAAATCATGCTTGACTAATCTTCTGAATTTTTTTTGCGGATGTAACAAGTAGAATGGATGAGGGAGAGCCAGTGGATGTGGTGTATCTGGATTTTCAAAAAGCCTTTGACAAAGTCCCACACAATATATTAATGTGCACAATTTGAGCACATGTTATTGGGGGGTACGGTATCGACATGGATAGAAAACTGTTTGGCAGACTGGAAACAAAGTGTAGGAATTAACGGGTCATTTTCAGAATAGCAGGCAGTGACTAGTCTGGTGACGCACGGCGCGATGCGGTGACCCCAGTTAAGTAAAATATATATCAACTATTTAGACGAGGGATTTAAATGTAACATCTCCAAGTTTGCGGATGACACAAAGCTGGGGGTGATGCTGCGAGGAATATGCTGAGACGCTGCAGGGTACCTTGGATAGGTTGGGTGAGTGGGCAGATGCATGGCATTTGCAGTATAATGTGGATTCATGTGAGGTTATCCACTTTTCTGGCGAGAACAGGGAGGCAGGTAATTATCTGAATGGTGTCAGATCAGGAAAAGAAGAGGTGGAACGAGACCTGGGTGTCCTTGTACAGCAGTCACTGAAAATAAGCATGCAGGTACACCAGGCTGTGAAGAAAGCTAATGGCATGCTTGCCTTCATTGCGAGTGTATTTGTGTTTAGGAGCAAGGAGGTCCTACTGCAGTTGCACAGGGCGATGGTGAGACCGCACCTGGAGTATTGTATACAACTCTGATCTAATTTGAGCAGGGACATTCTTCCTATGGAGGGTGTGCAGCGTAGGTTCACCAGGTTATTTCCTGGAATGGCGGATCTGACCTATGAAGATCAGGTTTCTATTCACTGGAATTTGAAGGATGAAAGGGTATATAATAGAAACATATGCAATCCTTAAAGATGCGAGATGGAGGAAAAATGGTCCAGTAGCAGTGGACGTAGGCGATGTGTAGTCACAGTTTAAGAAAAAAACGTACGCCATTTAGGACTGAGATGAAGAACAACGTTTCCTCCCGGAGAGTTGTGAATCTGTAATTTTCTGCCACAGAAGGCAGGGGAGGCCAATTCCCTGGATGTCTTCAAGAGAGAGTTAGATTTAGCCGTGTAGTGCTAAAGTAATCAAGGGATAAGGGGGTAAAGCAGCAACGGGTTACTGATTTTAGATGATCACCCATGGTCATATTGAATGGCGGTGCTCGCTCGAACGGCCGAAAGGCCTACTCCTGGACCTGCCGAAACAAATGTTTCTATGTTTAGGTGTTGAAGGACTTTTCTAATGCGCCGCTCATTCGCGAAACTTGGCTTCCCTTACTGTAACTGATGGAGTTTTATCTCGCCAGTCTCAGACTCCCATTCTCACCGCTCTCTTTCCAATGCTCCCGATGCCACTACACATCTGGACACACCACCGTTCCTCAATTACGCCAGGTGCATTAACCCAACACCTACATCTGGCCTGCCGGCTTCCTACTTTCACAGAGCTCACTCCCTCACTTACTCCAGAACATGTTCATTCCTCTACCCCACGCCCGATTGAGACACTTTCCTTGAATTCGCTGTAGTTGCATCATTTATTGTTATATCGTCTATCATCATGGATCAAAACACCTTTCAGGTGATGCAAGATTCAAGACCATCTCCTCGATCTTTATATACTCGAATCTGTGCTCGCAATATGTCCTCAACTTCATCAATTAACCACGCGCAGCGCATGCAACCTACTCGGAGAGCACCTGGCTGTCAATGGGCAACAGCAAACTCGAGCTCCCGAATGTATATCATTTCAATGCTCGTCGTCATTCCAACATCGACTTCTCCATCCCTGTCGTTCTCCACTGTCAGGGGAAAGCCATTTAGAACGGAGACGAGGAAACACTTTTTCACACAGAGAGTTGTGAGTCTGCGGAATTCTCTGCCTCAGAGGGCGGTGGAGGCCGGTTCTCTGGATACTATATAGGGCTCTTAAAGATAGTGGAATCAGGGGATATGGGGAGAAGGCAACAACGGGGTACTGATTGTGGATGATCAGCCATGATCAAATTGAATGGCGGTGCTGGCTCGAAGGGCCGAATGGCCTACTCCTGCACCTATTGTCTATTATCCATTGCCTGGGGAGGCTCCACGCAATCTAAAATAGCAGTTAATATTCAGCCTATCCATACTGGCACTGATATTTTGCCGGATTCTAGGCAACCCCCATCTCAGGTATGAGCACCTTTCCTCTAACCCGTCCTCCCATTTTGCCCCGTTACACATACCCCGGCCTCACACCCACGATGATACTTTTCATCCGTGTCCACCAAACAATTCACTTCTCTCCTACCCACACATTTGTTTCGGATTGCCCTCTAGACGCCAGGACCTGTTTCTACCGAACCTTCGGTTGTCCCTTAATGTGTTCCTGTTGCAACGTTCGCCATAGGATTCCAGTACTGACAGCTTTGTTCGATCCTGCTAATCACTCGCGTGCGTTTTCTAATTTTATCTCCCTCTTCCCCTACCAAGATTAACTTCCCGTTCTGATGTCTGCCTGTGTTTGTCATCCACCAACCTTTGTCTGAGAACTCACCTCCCTTGGTATGTAACTTTATCTGGCTATCATTCATACACCATTTGTCCACAAATTTCCCAGTGGCTACTATCTCACTATACCGTCCACTTTAATCTTCCCTCTTCACTATTACCGTGAGTGTGGTATTTGGACCAGAAATATCCGTAGGCTTCTGTTGTTTGGTCTGCAAATATCCTCCAAATAACAATCTTTTGTTAAACGTTGGGATTGTCCCAGCCTCAACTACCTCCTCTGGCAGCTTGTTCCATGTACCCACCACCGTTCGTGTGAAAAAGTTACTTTTCCCCTTCACGTTAATCTTATGTTTTCTGGGCATCGATCCCCCTACTCTGGGCAAGAGATTCTGTGCACGATTTATTCCTCTCGCGATTTTATTCACCTTTATAATATCACCCCTCATCCTCCTGCGCTCGAGGAATAGACCCAGCCTACTCAACGTCTACCTATACCCCAGACCCCGTAGTCCTGGCAACATTCTCGGAAATCTTCTCTGAACCCAATCAAACTTGACAACATCTTCCCCTCAGCCTGATGCCCAGAACTGAACACAATATTTAAAAAGCGGTCTCGCCAACGTTTTATTCAACTGCAACATGACCTCCCCACTTCCATACTAAATTCTCTGTCTGATGAATGCCAATGTGCCAAAAGCCTTTTTGATCACATCTACTTGCGACTCGTCCTTCAATGATTCATGCACCTGCACTCATAGATCCCTATGCTCTACAACCCTCCACAGATGCCGACCATTCACTGTGTTGGTGTTGCCGTTGTTATACGTCCCAAAATGCAACAGCTTTCATTTATCTGTGTTAAATTCTATCAACCATTCCTCAGTCCACCTGGACAATCGATCAAGATCATGCTGCAATCTTTCACAACCATCTTCACTATCTGCAAAACAACCCACTTTTGTATCACTAGCCAACTTGCTCATCTTGCCCTGTATGTTCTCATCCAAATCATTGATGTAGATGAGAAACAGTAACAGGCACAGCACCCAACCATGAAATACACCACTGGTCGCAGGAGTTCAGTCTGGGAAGCAACTTTCTACCATTAACGTCTGCATCCTTGCATGGAGCCAATTTGCTGCCGCAATGTCCTCTCGAGGGCTTCCGCAATGTCCTCTATAGTTTCAAATAGTGTCCTGGGATATATATGATCAGGGCGTGGAGATTTTCTATCTTCATACACGATAGTATATTCAGTACTCTTCGACGGTAACATGGACTGCTCTCAAGACACTTCCATTGATTGTCCCAAGTTCCTCCGTCCTACGGTCTTTCTCCTCGGTAAATTCAGAGGACAAATACTCAATGAAGACATTGCCCATCTCCAGTGGCTCCACACAGAGGTGGCCGCTTTGATTCGTGAGGTCTCACTCTCTCTCTAGTTCACTTTTCCCCCCTTTTGCGGTTGTCCTTTTTGTTTCTCGCCAGAGCTATCTCCTAGCCTCTTTTTGCCCTCCTGATTTCCTTTTTCAGTTTATCCTTAGTTCCCGCTACTCCTCCTGGGATGCACTTGATCCCATCTACCTATCCCATGTCCCTGTACCTGCCCCCATGTCCCATGTACCTGTCGCGCGCGTCCTTCTTATTGATCATCAATGCCTCAATTTCCCTCGTCAGCCATGTTTCCTTATGATTGTCTGCAATCAACTGGCATATTTGTCCTTCTTCAGATAATTTCTTCAGTCTGAAGAAGCGTTTCGAAACTTCACCCATTCCTTCTCTCGGGAGATGCTTCCAGACGCAGTTACTCCAGCTTTGTGTGTCTATCTTCTACTTTATTTCTAAAGACTGCTGATATTCTTGGAACAACTTCAAATATAAATAATTAATTCAAAGAATGTCTTCATTTTTTTTGTGGGAATTTAAAGGGTGAAGAAAGGCGCGAATGGAAGAACAGGCAAAGACAATGATCGGGAGGCGCGGTTGTGCACAACTTTGAGGCAATTATTTCGGCTCTGATGCATGGTGACCCTGAGGTAAACTCGCTTCGATGAGATAATTTCGCCCACTGCAGCTTTAATCAGTAATGCCATATTGCAAGAACGAACATTGGTTATCACAGCCGACCACATTTCACAAACCAGCCTCCTCCCATGCTCTACTGCAAGATAAACTGTAAAGTTGAACCACTTTCGTGAATAGCGGCGTTTTCTTTTACAGGTTATTGTGTAATTAATTTGTGTTTTCGATGGAGAGGGATTTCTCGCTGAGGAAGCTCGAGTCGACATTTTCCCCCCTGTTTCTATGCAAAACATTGAATTCCAATTCACTTTATCTGACACCAGTTTTTAAAAGGTTGTGCCAAATTCTACAGTTACCACAGAAAGAGTTGCACTCGTGTCCCAGGCATCAATAACCCTTTGCTGCGGAATTATATTACTGCGATAATCAATTGTCAGCGCTGCGTTCTTTGGTGCAATTTTTGAATTTAGCAGTAAATTAGAATATATTAATTATGCATCGGGTGGATAAATCACATTTCCAATGGTCCATTCCTTCATAAAATGTTGTATTTACCATGGAAAAGGACACGAATGCCGTTGATTTCAGGAAATCAAAAAGTTACACCCTGAAGCATATCAACGTGGCGGTGAAGGACGTGCGGGTGTTGTTGAGCGCATAACATTTGATAAACCTCATGAACTGACCTGGTGTAAACTAGTAGACTTGGGCAGCAATCGTGGAGACTACCGAGGTCGTGGAAAAACATCTACCTTTCTTCGCCACGGGGAAGGTATTGGAAGACAAGAACATCACATACTGTACATTCATTTAACAAGGGTTGCAATCTCAATTCATGGATTTACTGACTACTGACCCTGATATTAACGACTTGAAAGATACTGGGGATGACTCTAAAGGACAAGATTTATTTATATTTGAAAATCATGGTCTGCTTAGGGACACTTTGAAACGCAACATTTGACTAGCGATATTTTGCATGGATTTTTCGTGGACGATTTAGTATAAAAAATATGATTGTTTCGTTCCGATCTGACAAGTAGATTTGGGGGGGGGGGGGGGTTGGGGTTGGCGTGAGGAATTGTCAGTGTGAATATCAGGAAGACATTTGATAAGATACGCTTCTACAGTATGTTAAAATACAGTGGATTCACTATTGGACAACAAATTGGATACCCAATTGGCTTGGTGGTTGTGGAGAATTGCTTTGCAGTTTGGAGACCAGTAACTACTGGAGTGCCACAGGGAAGGTGATGCCTCCTTTATTGTTTGTCATGTATATTAATAATTCTTTGGAATAAACTACCAAATAATGTGATATAATTACATCGCTTACATGTGAGTTCGACTGATGCATTGCGAGGGAATAAGGGAGTGGGACAGGCTGCGTGGAATGGAGTGGGATAGGCTTTGTAACGATCAGGTTCTGCATGCGGGTTTGTACGAAAGGGTCTGTTGGCGTCCGTTTTCTTCGACGATTCTACAACTATTAATTAACAACTATTATCTAAATGGTGGCCGATTAGGAAATGGGGAGATGCAGCGAGACCTGGGTGTCATGGTACACCAGTCATTGAAAGTAGGCATGCAGGTGCAGCAGGCAGTGAAGAAAGCGAATGGTATGTTAGCTTTCATAGCAAAAGGATTTGAGTATAGGAGCAGGGAGGTTCTACTGCATTCGTACAGGGTCTTGGTGAGACCACACCTGGAGTATTGCGTACAGTTTTGGTCTCCAAATCTGAGGAAGGACATTATAGCCATAGAGGGAGTGCAGAGAAGGTTCACCAGACTGATTCCTGGGATGTCAGGACTTTCATATGAAGAAAGACTGGATAGACTTGGCTTATACTCGCTAGAATTTAGGAGATTGAGAGGGGATCTTATAGTAGGTATGTTACAAAACTTACCTTCAGTCGCGCTGTAATTCTGTCACTGGCCGTGTGCGCGATTTTGGCGCCTTTAAGGGGGGGGCGGGGTTAAAACGCGGTTTCTCCTCCCTTGTCCTGAATTATATTTCGTTGGAGTACAAGCGTTTGCTGAAACTCGTTCCTAGGGGCGTTTTGTGAATTTTTTATTTTTATTAAATCGTCAATGCCAGCGCTGGAGTAATTTTAAAAGCAGCTCCTGAAGCGTCAACGCCGATAACGGGGACGGATTTCACACACGGGACAGGTAAACGAAAGTGGTTTCTTTAAATGTATAAAAGTGCTTCTTAAGAAGCCTTTAATTCACATTTTTTCATGCGAAACGGTGATTTTATTCCCCGAACTAACGGCAGTATTTTTCATGCCAATACGGGGTTAAATTCATCGCAAATGAACGTTCCAAAAGATCGCGTTCCAGAAATCCTCACTCACAAGATGATTTAAATGCCCATTAATTTAAGGTATTAAACATTCAATTCCTTCCATTTGGCCCCGTAAATTCATGAAAATGAGATTTAAAAATTATGTTATATTGTGAATTATTGTGTGAATGTTATTTGAACACTTAGGCTATTTAAAAATGTTAATCTATTCTTAAGAAATTGATAGATGTTTAGATCTACTAATTGAATTTTGTAATTAGCTACAATTAGGTAACTAACTAATTATATGCTTTACTTTCATGTCTTCTAAGTAAGATTGTTTCATATTTGTTTCAGAATGCTTCAATCTATAACTCTGAACATTTCTTTGTTATCTTAATTTTTAAGAAAGTTATGGCTTTTAACTGTCCTTGATCACAGCTTTTGTGTTAAGTGAATGGAAAAGCAATAGGGAACAAGATGCTAATTTCCGAGTATAAAAATGGCCATAACTTCTTTAATACTGAAGATATGAAAGTGAATTAGGTGTCAAATTAAACTTCTTTTTATGCTTTATCTGATGGGATAAATTGCAGACTTTATTTTTAAAAATCTCAAAATTTAGTAACATTGATACTTATAGAAAACGTACAAAATTCTTATGTGTTGGACAGGCTAGATGCAGGAAGATTGTTCCCGATGTTGGGGAAGTCCAGGACAAGGGGTCACAGCTTAAGGATAAGGGGGGAAATCCTTTAAGACCGAGATGAGGAAAACTTTTTCACACAGAGAGTGGCGAATCTCTGGAACTCTCTGCCACAGGGGGTAGTTGAGGCCAGTTCATTGGCTATATTTAAGAGGGAGTTAGATGTGGCCCTTGTGGCTAAAGGGATCAGAGGGTATGGAGAGAAGGCAGGTACGGGATACTGAGTTGGATGATCAGCCATGATCATATTGAATGGCGGTGCAGGCTCGAAGGGCCGAATGGCCTACTTCCTGCACCTATTTTCTATGTATCTATGTAAGCCACACTGATAGGCCAGCGGGAGCATAAGAACACTTTATTTTTAAAATTCAAGTAACTTGCAGTTAAACGTACATTTTAACTATGACATTTTACTTTTAATTGAAACATACTTCAGTCCATTCCTCAGCTCCGCTCTGAATGTTCTCTATGTAATTGTGTATATACACGTGTTGGTGCACATACTGAGTATTTGCAACATATATCAGAACTGTTGTAGGATATATGTCGGGCTATTCAAATACCGGTCTGTATACGAATAATGTTGCACCTGCCAAGTCAGTGAAACTACCACATAAGGTATCCAAAGTAAAATGAAATTACTTGATATTGCGAACGACAAAAACATTGACTTTCTCCTGTTCACCACTTCGGCATCATCCTTAGTGTCGCTGCTGTTCCGAAGTTCTCTGCGGACTTTATTTGACGCTGTGATATTTTTGATCGTTAATCCATTGAACAGCAGAATTAACAGATTGGTAATAAAGGTGTTAAGATACTATCCAGTATCTCGAATCCTTTCCCAGAAAGATGAAGTGAGGTAATCCGTTGTTAAGACGCAGCCCCATGGCACGTTGTCAATTATGACATCAGACTTCATCACGAAGTAAAAGGGAACGCCCCTGGCGCAGCTGACTGCAACCACAGTCACCATGACCACAGTTGCAGTTCTCTCTTTGCAGTACCGTTCACGCAACTTTTGACAACAAATTGCAATAAACCGATCAAAAATCTGACCGTAAGCCATACAGAACAATCCATGGTTATAACCCTCAGTACATTTGTCAGAGAGCATAACGGAGTAATGAGCAAGAAATCAGCATAAGCATATATATAATTAGTCTGTTCCACTATAGCAACAACGAAAACCACCATCAGGTCGGCTGTTGCCATTCCCATCAGGTAACGGGTGATGCACTTGGAGAGTCCGCAATTTCCCGAGAGAGTATTGCGATCGCAATTTGAATTGACTGCAAGTTGTTAAGAAAAAGTAAAAGTTATGAGTATAAGAAAAAGTCCATTTGCATCAAACTTGATCCATTTTAACTTATTTTTCGCGCGGGTAACAACGCGGAATGGTTCTATTTCCCCCATGATGTTTGTAGTTCTACATGAGTGGTGAGAATCTGAGAGGGGATTTCCAGGACGTCCACGCTCCGCTACTCAGCTTCAGCTCGAAGACACCAGCAGTGACAATTGTGCCGGCTATCTTGCGCCAGTTTGGGAGCGGAGCACGTGAAGCCCAGGACCCAGAACCTCAGTTACCGAGGCATGATTCTTGATTTGCCTTTAAAAAAAATATTGTATTGATGTTTCTTATAAAATAAACAGACATTGTGTTTGTCAGGGTGTAGCACATTTGACAAGGAAACCACTGCTTTAAAAATAAAACTGGCGGAAAAACAACTAACCGGAACAACAGAGCGAAGTTTGATGTTATTGCACACCTTGAAATGGCATTTAGACAAATAGAAAAGTAGTTCTGATTTCTTGTCTTTGTTCGCAATTACATCCGTGTGGGAAATACTATGACAAGTTTTTTTTTTAACGTGGAAACGGTGAGGAATGTGTATAGAGTTGGATAAATCTGGTGATGCAGGTTCATACCGAAAAGAATATATGCTGACAATGCAAGAGGAATATGTTAATATCAGGAATAACTTAGTTGATGCAACTGACAAAATAACTGGACATTTAAAAAATCAATTCATATATACAAAGTAGAAACTTGAATCCTGAAAATTCTAGAGACACTCACCAGCTGAAGCAGAATCTGAGCTGCATATCAAGGGGGTTATGCTACTGTGCAGCACGTTCAACAAAAGAGACCACGTAATATATCGGAGCCAGCTCAGGTATCTTACCAGGGATACCAACGCTGGAAGATCAGGATAGAATATTCTCGCAATGTGGTAAATGGGTGCAAATCCCATTTTCTGGTGAGGCAACGATGTATTTTACAGAACGTTTTCACTTCCCATATGCTCTGGTGATTAGCTAACAAACTGTTATAAAAGAGAGAGAAATCCCACTGTGACAATTAGCGTGGTCATCTCCGTAGGGACATATCAGGCACAATCACTGAACAAACACACTTAACTATTTTTACTCATTGCATTAGTGTGCAATGAATTTCTCTCCGCAGCGTAGGTTCGGTACATGTGGGCTTCATGTTGATTGTCACCTTCTTACATGGAAATGTCAGATCGTATTGCATTAAAATTTGACTTGCGTTAAACGGGACGATTTTTAAGATCAATATTATATTTAACATGGACATTCCGCTTAAATGAAAATTAAGTGATATTATGCGCAGCAAGTAGCCTCGTCAAATGAACCCAAAATCTTTAGCTTGGTAAACTAAGTTGAATGCTTGCAGGAATGGGAGAGCTCACGCTGCCGGCAAGCCTTTCGGAACGTTTTAGTGGTGTAACCCGTTAGTCGCGTGTCATGGTTTTTAATAAACTAAATGTGTACTGTCTTCATTGACCCGTAATGCCGTCAATATCTATATACTTTTAATACTCTGTGTGTATGTGTGTGTGTGTGTGTGTGTGTGTTGTTTGCATGTGAAACGTACCTCCCTCGAAAACCAGACGCAAAACGCGGAGGATTTTTTTCCATTTCTGTAGTGATTTACCTTATGAGTTCGGAAATCCACTCCTTGGTTAATTATTTCCCAGATTTTGAATAAAATTGATAACAAAACTCACTTAAAAAAAAAAAATCGTCGCTTGAGCTGATGACGTCACAATGCCCACATTTTCACCAATCGAGGCCCACCTGCCACCAGGCGCCGCCCCCCCGCCGCTGTGGATTGAGCCCCGCGCCCAGCACAAGTACGCGCGCGCCACGGCCGCCCGCAGCTGGACTCCCACAACCGCCGCCCGCTCAATCCAACCCCCCGTTCTCAAAATGCTCTGCAGATCGGGAGGTCACCGGAGGTCACAGCCGGTCACCGGCTTGAACATGGCGGCGGCAGTTATTGTCGCGCGGGGCATTACTCCCTCTGGGTAACCTGAAATTCCTCCGTTGATCGCAGGGACACGGGGAATCGTCACGCGACAGCTGCCGAGACCGGCGGAGCCGCCCGCTTAACGAGTTCACGTCCGCCCTCTCCCTCTCTCTCCCCATCCTCGCCCCATCCTCCTTCCCTCTCCCCCTCCCTCCCACCCTCCCGCTGCAAACCCAACGTGCTGCCAGTCGCGCCTCTCGCAAGTTCTTTGATAAAAAACTTGCGACCCCCCCCCCCTCCCCCTCCCTCTCTCCCCCTCCCCCTCTCCTCTCTCCCCTCCCCCTCTCTCTCTTTCTCTCTCTCTCTCTCTCTCTCTCTCTCTCTCTCTCTCTCTCTCTCTCTCTCTCTCTTCCCCCCCTCTCTCTCTCTCTCTCTCTCTCTCTCTCTCTCTCTCTCTCTCTTCCTCTCTCTCTCTCTCTCTCCCCCATCTCTCTTCCCCCACATCTCCCTCTCTCTCCCCCTCCCTGTTCCCCACCCCCTCCCTGTCCCCCTCCCTGTTTCCCCCCCTGTTCCCCCTCCCTGTTCCCCCCCACTCTGCCCACCCTCCCTGCCCCCCTTCCCCCTCCCCCTCCCTCTCTCCCCCCCTCCCCCCCTCTCTCCCCCCCCCTCCCTCTCTCCCCCCCCTCCCTCTCTCCCCCCTCCCCCTCCCTCTCTCCCCCCCTCCCCCTCCCTCTCTCCCTCCCTCTCCCCCTCCCTCCCTCTCCCCCCTCCCTCTTCCCCTCCCCTCTCCCTCTCCCCCCTTCTCTCTCTGCCCTCACTCTCAACCCCCCCTCCGTCTCTAGACGCGCCTGCGAGTTGGGGGCTATGCGCGCCTGCGAGTAGATAGGGCGATTATGGGGTCAAAGGAGCAAATTAATAATATTAAAATATTAACAATGTATGCGTGTATGCGGGGGGGGGGGGGGGTAGTTAGTGTGTGTGTGGGGGTGGTTAATGTGTGTGACGCCGCATGCCGCCCCCCCCTCAACCACACGTTGGGGGAACAGAGCCAACGGGTCTGCACTTGGTCTAGTATCCTATTAAAAATTGAAGTTTGCAGTCTGCGTGAAAGTGAATATATTCGACCACAGAAAATTGACCGTTCGGACCAAGCTCTCATGATCTGTTCGTTAAGTGCTTTGCAATTCACACGTATGTTGGGCGGCATACCGTTTGAGATATTTCCCAGGTACTGATATTAATTCATTTTTTGTCAGGGCCGTTTAATCTCGTAGAAAGGTATGAAGTGAAAGCCGAAAATTCCCCTTACATTGCTTTAAC
>CM075997.1:8762051-8913189 GCA_038087875.1 Malacoraja senta
GAGGGGTGGGTAGAGAGGGATGGGGAGGGGGGGTAGAGAGGGAGAGGGAGGGGTGTAGACATTGAGTGGTGAGGGGGGGGGGGTGGCGCTGCGTCACAGGGGAGGGCTGTTTCCCGAACGCAATACTGCACCACTCATAGGTCCTAATATTCACCACTCCCCAGAGAGGGAGGGGGGCAGAGAGGGGAGGGGGGCAGAGGGGGAGGGAAGGGCCGAGAGTGAGGGGGCAGAGAGGGACGGGGGGCAGAGGGGGAGGCGGAGAGGGAGGGGGAGCAGAAAGGGAGGGGCAGAGAAGGAAGGGTGTCCGAGAGGGTGGGAGGCAGAAAGGGAGGGGCAGAGAGGGGGGCAGAGAGGGAGGTAGGAGGCACAGAGGGACGAGGGGCAGAGAGGGGGGAGAGGGAGGTGGGGGAGAGGGAGGGGGCCAGAGTCGGAGCGGGAGGCAGAGAGGGACGGGGGTCAGAGAGGGAGGGGGCGGAGAGGGAGGGGGGAGCAGAGAGGGAGGTGCAGATAGGGAGGGGGTGGCAGAGAGGGTGGGGAGGGGCAGAAAGGGAGGGGGGTTAGAAAGGGAGAGGAGTCAGAAAGGAGGGGGACTCAGAGAGGGAGGGGAGGGTAAAAGTAGAAACATAGAAAATAGGTGCAGGAGTAGGCCATTCGGCCCTTCGAGCCTGCACCGCCATTCAATATGATCATGGCTGATCATCCAACTCAGTATCCTGTACCTGCCTTCTCTCCATACCCCCTGATCCCTTTAGCCACAAGGGCCACATCTACCTCCCTCTTAAATATAGCCAATGAACTGGCCTCAAGTACCTTCTGTGGCAGAGAGTTCCAGAGATTCACCACTCTCTGTGTGAAAAATGTTTTTCTCATCTCGGTCCTAAAGGATTTCCCCTTTATCCTTAAACTGTGCCCCTTGTCCTGGACTTCCCCAACATCGGAAACAATATTTCTGCATCTAGCCTGTCCAACCCCTTAAGAAATGTGTACGTTTCTATAACATCCCCCCTCAATCTTCTAAATTCTAGCGAGTACAAGCCGAGTCTATCCAGTCTTTCTTCATATGAAAGTCGTGACATCCCAGGAATCAGTCTGGTGAACCTTCTCTGTACTCCCTCTATGGCAAGAATGTCTTTCCTCAGATTTGGAGACCAAAACTGTACGCAATACTCCAGGTGTGGTCTCACCAAGACCCTGTACAACTGCAGTAGAACCTCCCTGCTACTATACTCAAATCCTTTTGCTATGAATGCTAACATACCATTCGCTTTCTTCACTGCCTGCTGCACCTGCAGGCCTACTTTCAATGACTGGTGTACCATGACACCCAGGTCTCGTTGCATCTCCCTTTTCCTAATCGGCCACCATTTAGATAATAGTCTAATTTCCTGTTTTTGACACCAAAGTGGATAACCTAACATTTATCCACATTATACTGCATCTGCCATGCATTTACCCACTCACCCAGCCTATCCAAGTCACCTTGCCGCCTCCTAGCATCCTCCTCACAGCTAACACTGCCCCAGCTTCGTGTCATCCGCAAACTTGGAGATGTTGCATTCAATTCCCTCGTCCAAATCATTAATATATATTGTAAATAGCTGGGGTCCCAGCACTGAGCCTTGCGGTACCCCACTAGTCACTGCCTGCCATTCTGAAAAGGACCCGTTTACGCCTACTCTTTGCTTCATGTTTGCCAGCCAGTTCTCTATCCACATCAATACTGAACCCCCAATACCGTGTGCTTTATGTTTGTATACTAATCTCTTATGTGGGACCTTGTCGAAAGCCTTCTGAAATTCCAGATATAACACATTCCACTGGTTCTCCCTTATCCACTCTACTAGTTGCATCCTCGAAAAATTCTATACGATTCGTCAGACATGATTTACCTTTCGTAAATCCATGCTGACTTTGTCCAATGATTTCACCACTTTCCAGATGTGCTGCTATCCCATCTTTAATAACTGACGCTAGCAGTTTCCCACTACCGATGTTAGACTAACTGGTCTGTAAACTACCGATGTTAGACTAACTGGTCTGAAAAGAGGGATGGAGGGCAGAGAGGGAAATCAGAGAAGGAGGGATGGCAGAGAGAGAGGTGGTAGAGAGGGACTGTAGAGATGGAGGGGGGGGTGGTAGAGGGGGAGGGGGAGGGGGAGATAGTAGTGCCAGCATCTACCGAGATCGTAGAGCAGCAGCCTCCCCACCAGGCAGCGGAGGGCCAGCCGATCGTGGCTTCCGCGTGGGGAAGCCATCTGTCAGATGATCGGGCGGGGGAGACAGAGAGGAGGTCGTCCCCCGTGACGGCCAAAAATCGCCAGGTAGGGTCCGGATCACCAGGAAGGGAACGGCGTCACGATTCCCCGAGTCCGTGCAATGGACGGAGGAATCGCAGATCTCCATAGACGGCCTCTTCCAAAGGGAGTAATGGCCGCAGGGCTACCTTCCCACCGCGCTGCCCCGCACCCTCATTCGCGCTCGGGACCTCGGGAGCTGCAGTACAGAGCCCACTTGCTCGTTCTTTCTGCGTCTTTTGAAGAACGGGGAGGGGGAGGGGCTGACGATCATCAGCGAGACCATCTCGTTTATTTTCTAAGTTATTTGAGATTTGTGATCATTTTCATAAATATCTCGAGAAATAATGCATGACATTTTCAGATTAAGGCGATATTTGACTTCACGGCCTAAATCGATATCGGAATATGTAAACATTTCTCAGTTAGCGCGTCATGTTTTCGAGGAGATGTGAAACGCACACGAACATCACACACACAAATAAATACAGATCGAAGATCAGACTTTTTTTGTTTTGTTGTTGTTTATTTTATTAGAAGTTAATACAATACAAAACAATACAGTGGCACCTAATTTTAGGTGCCAACTATGTCATAACGTAATGCATTCTATGTACAACCTCTAGTTTTATGTTTTTGAAAAGGAGGGTAAAAAATAAAATAAAAAAGGAAAGAAAAAAATAGAGAAAAGAAAGAGGAAAAATAAATAGTAGAAAATAGAAAAACGTGAAGTGTGTATATAAGAAAAGAAAAAAATAGAAAGTAGAAATAGTAGAAAAAGACCCTTAAGAAATTTTCAAATGTTTGTTTGGAGATGTAAATCTATCCACGACCTGACCTGAAATCAGTAATCTTTACGGTATTGCTGCATCACATGATTCCAAAAAGTCGATGAAAGGGGACCAACTCCTTAAGAATTGGTCATATTTAACTATTAGGCGGAGTCTCATTTCTTCAAGGTGTGCTATGTCCGTCATATTCCTAATCCACATTTTAATAGTTGGTATAGCTGTATTTTTCCAAAATTTAAGTATCAATTTCTTTCCAATTATTAACCCATAATTAAAGAATACTTTTTGGTCTTTGTTTAAATTGATATCTTCTAATATTATTCCAAATATAATCCATTCCATATTAGGTTCTATTCTTGACTTGAAGAGCTTTGTAAATATATCAAATATATTGCTCCAAAATGTATTCAACTTTGTACATCCTACAAATGAATGTGTTATATTGGCATTTTGAAACAAACATTTATCGCATCTGGGAGAGACATTTGGGTAAAATTTATTCAACCTCGTTTTTGAATAATATAGTCTATGTAATAATTTAAATTGCATTAAATTATGTCTTGCATTAATGGAACAATTATGTGTATTCATCAGATACTTTTCCCATCTATCTTTCGGGATCTTTATCATTAGTTCATGTTCCCAATCTTCTCTTAGTGCCTCTGTTGAGGGTAATTCTCTATTTAATATACTATTATAAAAATATGATATTAGTTTTTGTGAATCAGCCTTAATATTCATTGCTTCTTCTAAAGGGTCTAAAAATATAGTTTGAAATCTATGTATATATTTCTTCATAAAGTCACATATCTGTATATATTTAAAATATTGATTATCATTCAGTTTAAATTTAAATTTTAATTGTTGAAATGATAACAATTTGCTCAGTTCATACATATCTCCTACTTTCCTAATCCCCAGTCTATCCCATTGTTTATATGTTTTGTCGATAAGAGATGGTTTGAATGCAGGATTATTCAGAATTGGGGTTAATACTGATATATTATTTAATTTCAAGGATAATTTTATTTGTTTCCAAATTCTTATTGTATTGTGAATAATTGGGTTCTTCTTATATATTATACTATTCAATTTTATTGGTGAGAACAAGATCGTTCCTATATCGTACGGGAAACACTCCTCTTTTTCCATTCTTATCCACTCCGACTGGTGAGTTGAACTATCCAACCAGTACATTATGTTCTTAATATGCACTGCCCAGTAGTAATACGTAAAGTTAGGTAGTGATAAACCCCCAGCTTCTTTAGGTTTACACAAATGCTTTCGTTGAATTCTGTGTGCTCTATAATCCCATATAAAATTAGTGATATTAGAATCTAGTTTTTTGAAAAAATATTTCGGAATATATATTGGGATCGCTTGAAACAAATATATTAATTGTGGTAAGAAAGTCATTTTTATAGCCTTAATTCTACCTATCGATGAGAGTGGGAGCGTTTCCCAAAATGTAATCATAACATTCAATTTATTTAATAGTGGCATAAAATTGGCGCTAAATAATGATTTGTGTCTTCTCGTAATTTGAATACCTAAATACTTGAATTTTTCTGGTGCAATTTTGAAAGGGAATTTTAATTAGTGTCTCGCATCCTGTGGTTTTAAAGACATGATTTCGCTTTTATTCCAATTTATTCTATATCCTGAAAAAGAACCAAATTCCTCAATTAGTGTTAATAAGGTGGGAATACTCGTTTGTGTATTAGTAATATATAAAAGAATATCATCAGCATATAATGAAATTTTATTCTTTGAGTCCTTGGTATTATATCCGTGAATATTCGGATGATTTCTAATCCTTTCAGCCAGCGGTTCTATCATAAGGGCAAATAGCAATGGTGATAAGGCACAACCCTGCCTATTACCCCTTGATAAATAAAATTTTGAAGATAACATATTGTTAGTTAATATTCTTGCCATAGGTTTATTATAAAGTAGTTTAACCCATCTAATCAAATTCTCTCCCGTATTAAATTTTTCGAGTACGTTATATAAATACTGCCATTCTACCTGATCCAATGCCTTCTCTGCATCCAGCGTAACGACTGAAATATCTTCAATGTCCTCTTTGTGAGAGTACATTATATTGAAAAGCCTTCTCAAGTTATTAAATGATTGTCTTTTGGGTATAAATCCCGTTTGATCCGGGTTTACCAATTTATTAATATAATTATTCAGTCTTCTTGCTAGAATCTTTGCTAAAATTTTCTGGTCTGTATTTAAAAGTGATATAGCTCTGTAAGAACCCGGTTCATCTAAATCTTTATCTTTTTTTGGTATAAGCGTTATTGTTGATTCTGCTAAAGTTTCTGGTAGTTTATTTTCGGTATAGGCCTGCGTGTATAAGTTGAGTAATCTTGGTACAAGTGACTCCTGAAAGCGTTTATAAAATTCATTACTAAAACCATCTGGTCCTGGGGTCTTCCCAATTTTCAATGAGTTTATTATTTGTTTTATTTCTTCACTAGTAATCCGTGCTCCTAATTCCTCTTGTTCTAAACTATCCAATTTAGGGAGGTTGCAAATATCTAAAAAATTTGTAATTTTACTATCATCTCTATTTATTTTAGTTGTGTATAAATTATGATAAAATTGGGCAAACCTTTTATTAATATCCTTTGGTAATGTTAGAAGCTCACCCTTATCAGATTTAATTTTAGTGATAGTATTTTCCTTTTCTTGTTGCTTCAGTTGCCTCGCTAATAATTTATGTGGCTTATCCCCAAATTCGAAGTGTGCCTGTTTTGTAATTTGGAATAGTCTTATTACTCTACCCGATAATATTCTATTGAGTTTATATTTCAATAAGGTTATCTTATTATGTTTATCTATAGTTGGGTCACTTGCATTGTCCAGTTCTAGTAATTTTATTTCCTGTTCTATCCTCTGAAGTTCTCTTTTATTTTCTTTATTTTGATAACTTTGATAAGAGATTATAACACCGCGAATGTATGCCTTAAAGGTTTCCCATAATAGCGATACAGAAATACCCAGCGTATCATTTGTCTCGAAATTTTTTTTTGTTTTATTCTTTTATATACTCATAACCCTGCGGGTTATTTAATATTTGTGCGTTGAATTTCCAAAAAGATTTTATACCCGGCATTCCCTCGATTTTAAGTATAAAAGTCAGTGGTGAATGATCGGAAATAATACTATTATGATATGATGGTTTAATTGTATACGGGATTAATTTTGTATCCACTAAGAAATAGTCAATTCGTGAATAAGTTTTGAGGCGACGAGTAAAACGATTATTCCCTTCCAATTGCGTTTGCTATTCTCCAAACGTCAGTTATGTTATTATTTTTTATATAAGTATTTAAAAATTCACAGGTCTTAGTTTTAACTAGACGCTTCCCTACCTTTATTGATTTATCTAAGTATGGGTCTATAACACAATTAAAATCTCCTCCCATTATAATATTTTGATAATTATGCTCTGCAATTATATCTAGTATTTTCTTTAAAAATTGGGGATTATCAAAATTAGGCGCATAAATATTTATCATAGTTAATGGTGTATTGTAAATTTCTCCCGTGACTATAACGTATCTTCCCTCTTTATCAGATATAGACTTCTTTAATTTAAAAGGTATACCTTTCCGAATTATAATGACCGTGCCTCTTGCTTTAGAAGTGAATGACCTTTAGTAGGTTTGACCTATCCAGTTTGCCCTTAATCTGATCTGCGTTTGTTGTTTCAAATGCGTTTCTTGTAGGAAAGCAATATCAATGTTTAATGATTTTAATTGTGCCAGAATTTTACCCCTCTTAATTGGCTCATTCGCACCTCTAATGTTCCAACTACAAAAAGTGAGACCTCCGGTGTTTATTCGACTATTATCTTGCATTGGCTATTATTACCAGAATGTTTAAATTCATTTGATGCAGCCAAGTACCTCGAAATCCCGAGTCCAGGGTTGTCCTTCATAATTTCTGCACTATTTTTACATCTCCTGACACTATCAAACATAATTAAGGGAAAAAGAAAAACATAAAATGAAGTGTTCATAAAGATTGTTAAATCATACAACGCATAATAGTGAATAAACAAAAAAAGTGAATGTAAGTTATCAAAAAAGCGATATCTTACAAAAAAGCCACCTATGGTGGCTAAGATTTGTTTTAAATTGACCTCCGTCGATGGAATTATGCAATATGATATGTGTATACAAATCTCCAGCCAGAATAAATACCTTCCACCACAACTACCTTACATCTGTGAATAAGCTAGTACCAGATCGATATAATCAAATCATTAACAATCCCGTACCATTTAATTTTCGGGACGAATCCACCGCAAGGGACCAGATCAAAGCCTTGCTAAAATCCATGTATGCAACATCCACTGACCTACCTTCAGCAATCTCCTATGGCACTTCCTCTAAAAGAGCAATTAATTTAATGTGACACATTTCATAAAAAGCCGCAGTGGATGTCCTTGATTGGGCTACACTCCACGAAACGGGGGTAAATCCTCCGTGGATGGATTATCTCCAATAATATCCCTACCACTGATGTGAGGCCCTCCGGCTTCCTGCATATCCTGGTTTTTCCCAATTTCCTTTGACAACAAATGCAACAGCAATTGCCACTCTCCAATCCTCTGGGACTTCGTCTGTCACTAGAGAGGAAACAAAGATCATAGGCAAGGCTCTCGCATTCCCCCGCCTTGCTTCCCTCAACAACTGCGGATAGATCCCATCGCGCCCTGGGCACTTATACAACTTAAATTTCCTCAAGCCCCTTACCCACCGCCTCTTTCTCTATCTCAACTTTCCTTCTCATATTTGTATTATCCACACCGGTCTTGCGGTCCCTCAATTCTTCGATGACTGAGGGAAGTATTGAGCGATTATGGGCACAGTCCTCGTATTGAATGATATGCCTAAATGTGCAGAGTTTTATTTTATTACTAGACTAAGTGGGACCCGTTGGGTTCCCAGCATCACACGGGAGGGCTGGTCACCCAATGCAATATTCCACCTCTCCGCCAATTCCAATATTGCTGGCCAGTGTGGGGGCTTTCTGTAGCGCTAGTATGGGTGTTGTGGGCCAAAGGGACTGGTTTCCAGAGGGCTAGTATGGACATTGTGGGCCGAATGGATTCTTGGGCTGGCAGCTCAGTCACTCAGACTTGGCAGCTCAGTCACTCAGGCTTGGCAGCTCAGTCACTCAGGCCTGGCAGCTCAGTCACTCAGGCCTGGCAGGCTGGAAGCTCAGTAACTCAGGCCTGGCAGGCTGGCAGCTGAGAAACTGCCAGCAATTCTGCCAAAAACAGGTGACAGACTGTGAGAGAAGGGGGAGAGGATGGGCACTTAATTTTAGACATTTTCATCCTGATTTTACAGATCACAGCAATGAAGGAGGAAAGTCTATTCTCCTGTGGATCTCTGGAGCGCTAATATGGGTGTTGTGGGCTGAGGGGCTGGTTTCCAGAGGGGTAGTATGGACTTTGTGGGCCGAATGGATTTTGGGCTGGCAGCTCAGTCACTGAGGCTAGGCAGCTCAGTCACTGAGGCCTGGCAGTACAGTCACTCAGACCTGGCAGGCTGGCAGCTGAGAAACTGCCAGAAATTCTGCCCAAAACAGGTGACAGACTCTGTGAGAGAGAAGGGGGAGAGGGTGGACTGACTGGATTCTTGGGCTCGCAGTTCAGTGAGTCATCGCTGGTGGGCTGGCAGATCACTTACTCATGGCTGGTGGGCTGGCAGTGCAGTCACGGCTGGTGGGCTGGCAGTTCAGTCACTTACAGCTGGTGGGCTGGCAGTTCGCTTACTCATGGCTGGTGGGCTGGCAGTGCAGTCACTCATGCCTGGTATGCTGGCAGTTCACTCAGTCACACCTCCTCCCTTCACCCCCCACTCTGTTCCTTGCCAGTCCCCTCCCCCCACGCTTTCAGTCCATCTCCGCACAACCTCCCCCCATGCAATTTTAGTGGGTCTCCCACAGAGCATCTATTCTTGCCTATTAGATTCCCATTGTGATGAAGAACACGCAGGCATGAAAAGTGGAAAAAATATTTATTAAAGTTTAAATTGTGAATAACTTAAAATATAAGAACAATTTAAATGTTAAAGATGAGAATTATTATGTTTTTTCTTGTTGTGTCTCTTGTTGTGTTCTGCTGCCTGCTGCCTCTTGATGGCTATTTGCTGTTGATAATAAAAGAGACAAATTTAATATAGAGAGATTGAGCGGTCAAATTGTAACAAAGAAAATCTGAGAATTTATCTCAGAAGTCATCATTCAACGAAGCACGCTTTTATTGACAACATTCTTGGTCGAAGTTCCATCCTTCAGGAAAACTGATATTTCCCTTCATCTTTCCTCGGCAGAGCCACATATAGTTTTCCATGCTGAAATACCGGTTTGGCGAGGTAGATCAACACCTTCTGCATTGTTTGCCTTTGTGCTTTATGGATCATCATAGCAAAACTTGATTGAATGGGGAATTGGGTCCGCTGAAGCGGAATGAGTTCACCTTCTGTTAAATTGAGTGCTATCCTAGGAATGAGAACAATGTCATCTTTGAAGGCTTCCATGTGGATTCTTGTAACGATCAGATTATTGTGTAGCTCCTCCACAATCATCCTCGTTCCATTGCATAGCTTTGGCGGTTCCAAGTTTCTCATTAATATTGGAGATCATTTTTTCAACTCCAATTTGTGTGGTGGTAATCCAGAGAGCTCGAGTGAATCGAGGAGTTCTGTTGGGAAGAGAGTATCATGAGTTCCGTCAGCGACAGCATTGAAAGAAAAGTACTCCTTAACAATTCCAGGGAAGCGTCTGATGCATGTAGAATCGATCCTTCTCGTGGTATCGTTGTGCGGAACCAAGATACAATTGTTGGAGAATAATTCTGCAGGATTGTCAAATGAGGGATAGATTAAATCAATACAATCCTCCAGTGTTTCTGCTGATAGTGAAAAAGTTCACTTAGAAAGATAGACAATGTACACATTCTTAAGACCATACAAAGCTTTAATTTAACGTCTGACGGGTGTGGACCTAGAGACCCAGAGGCAACAGTTTCACGTCTGAATCTCCAGCAGCACACACACAGAAATACCAGAAAATGCGAGTTTATATACGTACATACATAAAACCAATTGCATGATGTAGATAGGGTGGTAAAGAAAGCTTTTGGTGTGCTGGCCTTTATAAATCAGAGCATTGAATATAGAAGTTCGGATGTAATGTTAAAGTTGTACAAGGCATTGGTGAGGCCAATTCTGGAGTATGGAGTACAATTTTGGTCGCCTAATTATAGGAAGGATGTCAACAAAATAGAGAGAGTACAGAGGAGATTTACTAGAATGTTGCCTGGTTTTCAGCAACTAAGTTACAGAGAAAGGTTGAACAAGTTAGGTCTTTATTCTTTGGAGCGCAGAAGGTTAAGAGGGGACTTGATAGAGGTCTTTAAAATGCTGAGCGGGTTAGACAGAGTTGACGTGGATAAGCTTTTCCCATTGAGAATAGGGAAGATTCAAACAAGGGGAAATGACTTGAGAATTAAGGGACAGAAGTTTAGGGGTAACATTAGGGGGAACTTCTTTACTCAGGGAGTGGTAACTGTGTGGAATGAGCTTCCAGTGGAAGTGGTGGAGGCAGGTTCGATGTTATCCTTTAAAAATAGATTGGATGGGTATATAGATGGGAAAGGAATGGAGGGTTATGGTCTGAGTGCAGGTAGATGGGACTAGCGGAAAAAAAATAAAACAAATAAAAGTGTTCGGCACGGACTTGTGGGGCCGAGATGGCCTGTTTCTGTGCTGTAATGGGTATATGGTTATATGATGTAATGTACAAAAACCATCATCCACCTCCAAATATGGAGTTGTTTTTCACTCTTTGCCCAAAGCTAGTCACCCCAATGGCATCCTCTGGGCCCCTTCTTATCTGATTAACCTCTTCAACTTACCTAAAAAAACTTGCAAGAGAGCTGTGAACTTTTTAACTTAAAAGAAAAAAACCCTGCCATGATAGGAGTTGTCCAATCCCATCATGCATTACAATTGGCCTTTTACAACAGGAAAGCTTAAATATGACAACAATCAATTAATAACTAACTCTTTCATTCTTTCCTTTTGATCAGAAACTGATAACAATTATAGTCCTTGGTTGGTACATAATAGAGGCTTCAAACATTTCAGTACATAGATTAATATGATAATCAGCAGTACAATAGATCCATAATGAATTACCATTTCCCATATTCCTCCAAACATACTGAATGGCCACCATTCTACACCTTTATTAAAGTTATGCTTTTCCTCCCCTACCTCTGTAATCTTCTTAATTTCTGCAGTAATATGTGCTGCTAAATCTGTAATGTTAGAAGATTCATCAGGGATGTAAGTGCAGCATTCACACCCTATAATAGCACAAGTACCCCCTATTATCCTATAGGGATATACGACAAAGTGCACCCATTTCAGCCATAATGGATGAAAGGGCCTTTTACTTGTACGTACAGATGTCCACCATTTAATTAAACAATTTCTCCAATCTAGGGGACATATTAATCAATTCCCGTGATAGACAGGCTGTCCCATTCAATGGGAAAGTAATCATCCAGAATTGCTCTGACTCTGATATACTTCATTTAGCCCTCATCAGGAATATACAATTCAGTTAGATGTTACACAGTTCTCACGTGAGGGACAACAAAGGCCAAATAACAACATCCCCTTCAGTTGTAGGTTGACCTAATCAACCTTTCCCAGTTCTTCTCATCCCCAGGTACATTACAGGTAACCATGGATATGCCCAGAATCCACATACAAAATACGTCCCATTTATTGGACTCAGCGGCCATTAGCACTAACCTTGGTGCAGGTGCTGTTCCCCAAGTATACACCGCTGCTTCTTCTGTCACAATAACAGGTAGTATTAACTGGGCTCTGGGGCAATTCACTAATTTAAGCCATGGTATTTCCCAAACCCTGGTCTCATTTACCTTCCATCCTGTCTTAAAAGAGGCCACATGCCATTCTTTAAATATGGGTTCTTGACTTTGCCATTCTGAAGGCACCCATTCATTATTATGGGATGTGCGTACACAACCAGCATACATTTATTATTACGAAGGGCAAATTCAAAAGTCATAAACAAAACCAGATTATTTCCCCATGTCCAGTCCATATGGGCCAACCCCAGAATATAAAAGAGGGTCAATAGCCCCATTGTCCTTTCTTGGTTCTCCGAACTGTTTGAAGTCAAACAGTTCTGTTCAACACAGTTTCAATTCCTTCCGTCCCAATGCATTAACAGTATGTAGTCTGACAGTATGAACTCGTCCCTATGTTCAACTGGTAGTGGTCTCTGCGCTTCTCGTACCTTAGAATGCAGACCTGGCAAGGCATGGGTTAATTGCTGTATATAATAATTAGTTCATCACTGAGGGCCTGTAGGTGAAACTTCCACACTTGAGTCGCATCACCAGTGGGTACGTAGCCTGTGGTCACCCTCAATTCATAGCATCCTTCCCACAGCTCGCAGTCACCCAGCCCTGCGTCACCTGCAAATCTGCCAATGCTACCATCACCATCACATTGCATTACATCGGCATACTCGGTTTCTCGCAGATCTGATGGCTATCAATGTCCCAAGATAGGCGAACAATAGCGACATGTCCATCGCAATCTATCCTAGAAAGGGATTTCTTAAAAGAAATAAGTTAACGTTTTATCTTTTAGGCACCATACTGACAATCTTACAGTGGTGAAAGTGAACCCACGCATGTCTCCCCTCCACCTTTTCTGCGGTAGGGGTTGTTAGAAGGACCTGGTAATGCCTTTCCCACCGAATGTCCAGTCTCTTCCTCATCCAATTCCTGATTATTACACAAGTACCAGGTTCAATTTTAGAAATACTATTGTACATCCTTCAATGCCTTGGTTAACGATAAAATATAATTAGTCATTTCCATTGTCATGTGATGAAAGTGAACAGCCTTCGGAGTATTCTGGTTCCATGTTGCCCTCAGTGGATGGTCATATAAAATCTCTGCTGAATTCCTTTTATTGTCATTCAAACAATTCAAACAAACAAAAGTTTGAACAATTTTCGTTCCCTGCAGTCATAACAGCAAAAACAAAACACACAGTTCCACACAACATCCAGCACAGTGAATCTCCAAACAACTCCTTACTGTGATGGAAGGCAAAAGTCCTATCTCTCTCTCTGTTCTTATCTGTTTCACTGGAGAAAGCCTGTCCCAAGAGAAATACAAGCAACATGATCTTGTGAAGTATCTCAGCAAGCAATTATAGTAGATAATATTTTCTGTATTAAATGTATCTTATATAATCTGTATTTAAAAGTAGTTTAAGAAGTGTGGCCGTTCTCAGGTTACAGGCCATGAGTAATATAGTGTGTAGATGGAAAATAAGAAATTTGTGGATTAGATCGTTGAGAAGGGGGCGAGATCCAAGGAGAAACGAGCGGATTAGATCGTTGAGAAGGGGACGAGGTTTGCGTCGAAATTAGTGGATGAGACCGTTGAGAAAGAGGGGCGGGGTCCACGTGTGTATGAAAGTATAAAAAAGTATAAAAACAGGATAAGAACAGAAGTAAGGATTAAGACTGGATTGAGTGATAAAGTCTGGGGATTTTTTTTTACGATGAGTAAGGTAACTGCAATCGAATATTTAAGTAAAAGTTCCCTGTATCTAAAGAGGACATTATAAAACATTCTGACAAATGGGGAACAAGAACGGAGAAACTAGTGACGAAATGGCCCAAGGAAGGTACTTTCGATATAAATTTGTGTGATGAGATGGAAACATTAATCAAGAATTATATGTCTGAAGATAAATCAGAAAAACGGAAACAGAAGAGAGAAAAGGAGTTAGAGGTGGTTAAGCTGTTCAGAGTAGAAGGAAAAAGGTTGAGGAAAGAATACCAGGAGGTAAAGAAGACAAAGGAAGAAGGTGAGAAAGCAGAATGGCAGAATGAGAGTCAGAAAAACCCGGTTAGAAAGTCGACTTTATATCCAAGCTTAAGAGACCATGAGTCTCCCCCTCCCTACCTGGACCCGAACGGTGTCAAACAGTGTCCCATGGTAAGGGGAACAGTAGAATTAGAAGGAGAACTTACAAATTGGGATGATGAGAAGGAAATAAGAGAATATAAGTACAGAAGGGCAGGAAGAGAAAGGGGAAGGATGGAGGAAGAACTGAGGGATTTAGAAGAAGATTGCGGAGCCTGAGGAATGAGAGGGATTTTCAGGTATCCCCTTGTGAAGAAAGGGGGAACAAAGAAAGAAGCCGACAGGATTGGAGAGTGATAGATGAAGGGCAACCGAGAAGAAGGCATGGCAAGGAGGAGGGAGCAGATGCAGGCAGTGACAGAAGAGGTAAAAAGGGAAAAAGGGAGGAGATCGGGGAAGACATAAGAAGAGGAGCGAGAAAATCTGAAAGGCAAGAGTTTGAGCTTAGAATGAGAAAGGAAACACTGCAAAGAGAATTGGAGTGGCAAGAGATAGATATAGAAGAAGAAGAAGGACAGAAGGGAAAAATAATGCAATTGCTTATAAAAAGAGCAGGACAGACACAGTATATTCCTTGGGGGACCCAGGACCTGGAAGGGCTAAAAAAATAGTCTGCCCTATATTTATGAGGGGGCAGCAAAATGGATTAGGGCGTTTGAGGAGGAGAATGCAGGACGCTTAGTGGCTATGGGAGATTTGAAGGCACTGTTAGTGAAAGTAATAGGAACCACTAATCTGACAGAACCTTTGAAGATGGCTGGTATAAAAAATGCGGTGGATAACGCAATGATCAATGGCACGCCGTTTGACATAGTCAGGCAGAGGGTATGGCAGGCCCTCAGAGACTGTTTCCCACTCAAAGTGGACCCCAAGGCACTAAGGGGAGATCCACTGGGGGAGACAGAGAATCCAGCAGCCTATCTGGAAAACCAACTGAAAAAGTGGAGACTTGAAACTGAACAGGACATAGAAGGCAACCAGTTAATAAACACTATGTTCCGAACCGCTGTGGTGGATGCCATGCCTCTTCAAGTCAAGTCTAGACTGGAGGAGGTGGTGGGATTGTCATCTATGTCACACCCTCAGTTTAGAGATCATCTGGTTTACGCGGTTGAAAGGTATCGCAAAGAAAGGAAAACTCTTGCAAACCAGCAGGAAGAGGTGCAGAGAAAAGTGATGCAAATGCAACTTGAAGAGCTAAAAAAAAAAGAGCGTGAAAAAGGAAAGAAAATGTTGTCAGTAACAACAGACTGGGCTGAAAAGACGGAAAAAAGTGATGCACCGACACACAGTGATGACTATGAAAGAGCTAAGCAGAGTCCAGAGAATCCCATGCCAATAATAAACTTCTTTGGAGGAGCGTTCCCTCAAATGCCCTATCAGGAGCAAAATAGATCTGAATATAAGCCCAGACAGGACTGGGGTCCCCAAGGGAGGGAGGGATCTCAAGGAGGAGGTCGAGGAAGGCTAGGGAGGAGACAGGCAATGGAAAAGGTGTGCTGGGGATGTGATCAGGTAGGGCACCTGAGGTATAACTGCCCACACCGTCCGTGGCCCAGCCCACATAATCAGAGACCAGGGGAAAGTGAACAATACTTTAACCCAGGCTCAGCCCTGACAGGTCCTGCAGGACCTGTGAACCCCTATGTTAGATACTAGGGGTGCCCAGAGAACCCAGATGGGAAGGGACAATATCCAATGATAACACGGAAGGCAGAAGAAGAACCTGTGATTTAGGTAATTTTGGGGGGACGATTGATACCCATGATGATAGATACAGGAGCCACATATACTTGTGTGCAACCGCAGTATGCCTCCCACCTTCCCATGTCAGGAAAATTTGTTAAAACTGTAGGGTTCTCGGGAAAAACACAGTTAACACGGTTTACGGCCCCTGTAAGTTTAGAAATGAGCAATAAGGAAATAGTATTGCCGATATTGGTGTCTAAAGGGACCCCTATTAATTTGTTGGGTAGAGATGCTATGTTGAAATTGGAGTTAAAGTTGGAATGCACTAGAAATGGTTTGAGTGTGGATAGGACAAGTGTTCAGATGATAATGCAGGAAGTTAGAAAAGTAATTGTCTTTTGGATAGGAAATATAGAAGATCAAATTTGGGAAACATGGGAGAAATGGAAGAAGGGCGTACTGGCCATACTGCCCAAAGCTAGCCAGCCCAAATCTGAGTTACACTGTACAGTGATTTTTGACGAAGCGCACGGTGCAGAAAATAGGGGAATCTGGTGTGTAGGGGCATGCAGCCAGCACCACATCAAAGCGGAAGCAATAATAATTGGAAAACAAGGAGCAGCCTTGCAGATTAAGTGGAACGTGTTTTTGGAAAAGTGGTATAGGGTGCCAGGAGCTGCACCCCATGTGACCTTGCTTGTAATAGAAGGACATCAGTCCAGAGACATGGGGCCTCTGGTAAAACAGGCAAGTAGTATTTCAAGGTGGGAAAAAATTACAGCACAGGTATTAAGATCAGAAAACAATGAGTACATTAAAATAGTGGTGAAAATAGACATGATGGGAACATTGAAAGAGGTTGAAATTACCCCCCAGCAACAATCTCCCTTGATGGAAACAAAAGAAGATCAGACAAGGGAGGAAGGGTTGGATAGGTTACCTCCCGCTCTATGGTCACAACACGATACAGATGTTGGAAAGGTAAAGTCTGCTAGTGCGGTGGAAATAAGATTGAAACAGGGAGCGATTCCGCCCAGGAAGACCACAATACCCCCTGAAGATAGAGGCGGAGGAAGGTATAGCACCAACAATACAGGGTTTGCTGGAAGTGGGAGTCCTTATAAAAACAAATAGTCCTTGCAATACCCCGTTGTTACCGGTCTTGAAAGCAGACAAAACTAAGTGGAGATTAGTGCATGACATGCGAGCTGTAAACGAAGTGGTGAGGGATTGGCCAGCAGTAGTCCCAAATCCACACATACTGTTGACTAATATTCCAACAGAGGCAGCTTATTTTTCAGTAGTAGATCTTTGTTCGGCGTTTTTTAGTATACCATTAGCAAAGCAATGTCAGTATTTGTTTGCATTTACGTATCGAGGTACTAAGTACACCTATACTAGGATGCCGCAGGGATTTAAACACTCACCCCATGTTTTCAATCAGATATTAAAAGCAGATTTGGAAGGCATACCCCTAGAAAGCACGTTACTACAATATGTGGACGATTTGTTGGTTTGTTCAATAAGTGAGGAACAGTGTGAGCGTGATACTTTAAGTCTCTTGGAAAGGCTGGCATACGGAGGTCACAAAGTATCCAGGAAGAAGTTGCAGTTTTGTAAACAGCAAGTAGAATATTTAGGACGTGTAATATCCAAAGGGGTAAAAGCTATAGCACCGGATCAAATTGAGGCAATAAGTAGAGCTCCCAAACCTCTGACAGTAGGACAGATGATGACATTTTTAGGGATGGCAGGATATAGTTCAGATTGGATTGGAGAGTATGCTGAAATTGTGACACCGTTAAGGAAAATACTGAAGGAAGCAGGACATACAAGTCTGAAGAATGTCTTACAATGGAATGTTGAGGCGGAAACAGCTTTTAACACTATTAAGCAGGAGTTACAGTCAGCCCCAGCCTTAGCCCTGCCAAACTATGAAAAGGTTCTTTATCTGTATATTTCTAACAGGCAGGAGGGCTACACCGCAGCAGTGCTGACACAGGAAACCGGCATAGGTAAAGCTAAGCAGCCTGTAGCTTATTACAGTACAAAACTAGATGAGGTAGCGCAGGGATACCCGCCCTGCTATCAGGGATTAGCCGCATTGTACTATGCAAATGAAAAGGCATCATCGGTGACTATGGGTTATCCTGTGATCATATATACTCACCATAAAGTAGCAGAACTGCTGGAGAAGGGTAGATTTGTGTTGACACCAGCTAGGATAACAGCGTTCCAGATGTTGTTGACGTTCCCAGATATTACGATACAAAGATGTACCTCAAGTGATGTGGCTGATTATGTTCCGCTTGAGCATGAGGGAGAACCCCATGATTGTGTAGGAAAAACAATGGTATTTTCTAAGTTGAGAGCAGATATACAGTCAGAGCCATTGAGAAATGAGGACAAAAAGGTTTTGTTTGTATATGGTTCTTGTTACAGGGATCATAATGGCAATCATGCAGGGTTTGCAGTGGTGCAACAGGACCAGTTAGAATTTAAAGTAATTAAATTGGAAGCTTGCACGCAACCTTGTTCAGCTCAACTGGCAGAAATTAAGGCTTTAATAGCAGCATGTGAAATGATGGAAGGTGAGAAAGTTGATATTTATACAGACTCAGCATATGCACACGGGGTCTGTCACTTGTTTGGGGGCAGTATGGAAACAGAGAGGATTTAAAAAGAGCAACGGAGATACCATACAACATTGTCAACAAATTATGGACCTGATAACAGCAATAATGAAGCCAAAAGCACTAGCTGTCATTAAATGCCAGGCTCATAAGAAAGGGGACGATATGGTCATAAAGGGAAATCACGCTGCAGACGAAGCTGCTAGGTTAGCATCTGGATGCCAATCAGCTGTTGTTGCACCTCGGGTAAGTTTGGGTCTGGACCCCACAGAGGGGGTGTTGCATTGCTTGTCAAGGAAGATATTACAGCAGTGCTTTGGCAGGATAGATTAGAGGGCTCGTCTAGGGAGGCTATTTGGGTGGAACTGAGAAATGGGAAAGGTGTAGCAACACTTATAGGGGTGTATTATAGACCGCCAAATGGGGAGCGAGAATTGGAAGAGCAAATATGTAAGGAGATAGCAGATATTAGTAGTAAGCACAAGGTAGTGATTGTGGGAGATTTCAATTTTCCAAACATAGACTGGGAAACACATTCTGTAAAAGGGCTGGATGGTTTGGAGTTTGTAAAATGTGTGCAAGATAGTTTTTTGCAGCAATACATAGAGGTACCTACTAGAGAAGGGGCAGTGCTAGACCTCCTGTTAGGAAATGAGACAGGGCAGGTGGCAGAGGTATGCGTCGGGGAGCACTTCAGGTCCAGTGATCACAATACCATTAGTTTCAATATAATTATGGTGAGGGTCAGAACTGGACCTAGGGTTGAGATTTTTGTTTGGAGAAAGGCTAACTTTGAGGAGATGCGAAAGGATTTAAAAGGAGTGAATTGGGACATGTTGTTTTATGGGAAGGATGTAGAAGAAAAATGGAGGACATTTAAGGGTGACATTTTAAGAGTACAGAATCTTTATGTCCCTGTTCGGTTGAAAGGAAATAGTAAAAAATGGAAAGAGCCATGGTTTTCAAGGGAAATTGGACACTTGGTTCGGAAAAAGAGAGAGATCTACAATAATTATAGGCAGCATGGAGTAAATGAGGTGCTTGAGGAGTATAAAGAATGTAAAATGAATATTAAGAAAGAAATTAGAAAAGCTAAAAGAAGATATGAGGTTGCTTTGGCAAGTAAGGTGAAAGTAAATTCAAAGGGTTTCTACAGCTATATTAATAGCAAAAGGATAACAAGGAATAACATTGGTCCGTTAGAGAGTCAGAGTGGACAGCTATCTGCAGAGCCAAAAGAGATGGGGGAGATATTGAACAATTTCTTTTCTTCGGTATTCACGAAGGAGAAGGATATGGAATTATGTGAGGTAAGGGAAACAAGCAGAGTAGCAATGGAAACTGTGAGATTCAAAGAAGAGGAGGTGCGGACACTTTTGAAAAATATGAAAACGGATAAGTCTCCAGGTCCTGACAGGATATTCCCTAGGACATTAAGGAAAGTTAGTGTAGAAATAGCAGGGGCTATGACAGAAATATTTCAAATGTCATTAGAAACGGGAATAGTGCCGGAGGATTGCCGTACTGCGCATGTTGTTCCGTTGTTTAAAAAGGGTTCGAAGAGTAAACCTAGCAATTATAGACCTGTTAGTTTGACATCAGTGGTGGGCAAATTAATGGAAAGGATACTTAAAGATAATATATATAAGCATCTGGATAAGCAGGGTCTGATTAGGAACAGTCAACATGGATTTGTGCCTGGAAGGTCATGCTTGACTAATCTTCTTGAATTTTTCGAAGAGGTTACTAGGGAAATTGATGAGGGTAAAGCAGTGGATGTTGTCTATATGGACTTCAGTAAGGCCTTTGACAAGGTTCCTCATGGAAGGTTGGTTAAGAAGATTCAATTGTTGGGTATTAATGGTGGAGTAGCAAGATGGATTCAACAGTGGCTGAATGGGAGATGCCAGAGAGAAATGGTGGATGGCTGTTTGTCAGGTTGGAGGCCGGTGACTAGTGGCATGCCTCAAGGGTCTGTGTTGGGTCCACTGTTGTTTGTCATGTACATCAATGATCTGGATGATAGTGTGGAAAATTGGATTAGTAAGTATGCAGATGATACTAAGATAGGTGGTGTTGTGGATAATGAAGTAGATTTTCAAAGTCTACAGAGAGATTTAGGACATTTGGAAGAGTGGGCTGAAAGATGGCAGATGGAGTTTAATGCTGACAAATGTGAGGTGCTACATCTCGGCAGGACAAATCAAAATAGGACGTACACGGTAAATGGTAGCGAATTGAGGAATGCAGTTGAACAGAGGGATCTAGGAATAACTGTGCATAGTTCCCTGAAGGTGGAATCTCATGTAGATAGGGTGGTAAAGAAAGCTTTTGGTGTGCTGGCCTTTATAAATCAGAGCATTGAATATAGAAGTTGGGATGTAATGTTAAAATTGTACAAGGCATTGGTGAGGCCAATTCTGGAGTATGGAGTACAATTTTGGTCGCCTAATTATAGGAAGGATGTCAACAAAATAGAGAGAGTACAGAGGAGATTTACTAGAATGTTGCCTGGGTTTCAGCAACTAAGTTACAGAGAAAGGTTGAACAATTTAGGTCTTTATTCTTTGGAGCGCAGAAGGTTAAGAGGGGACTTGATAGAGGTCTTTAAAATTATGAGCGGGTTAGACAGAGTGGACGTGGATCAGCTTTTCCCATTGAGAGTAGGGAAGATTCAAACAAGGGGACATGACTTGAGAATTAAGGGACAGAAGTTTAGGGGGAACATTAGGGGGAACTTCTTTACTCAGAGAGTGGTAGCTGTGTGGAATGAGCTTCCAGTGGAAGTGGTGGAGGCAGGTTCGATGTTATCCGTTAAAAATAGATTGGATGGGTATATGGACGGGAAAGGAATGGAGGGTTATGGTCTGAGTGCAGGTAGATGGGACTAGGGGGAAGTATTTATTTTTAATTAAAAAATTTTTTTAAAGAAATGTTCGGCACGGACTTGAAGGGCCGAGATGGCCTGTTTCCATGCTGTTATGGTTATATGGTTATATGGTTATAATTGAAATGCAAGGTAAGGTAACTTTAGCAGAGCAAACTATGTGGCGACAAAGAGGAGCTAAGCAGAACACGGAGGGTTTGTGGACTACTGAAGAAGGATTGTTAGTAGCCCCTACACCATTGTTGACCATGCTTATTTCAGAAGCGCATGGGGTACACCATTGCGCACGGGGGGGGGGGGGGGTTGTAAGAAAGGTTAAAAAGGATGGGTTTTGGTCACCTTACTTGAAGGCGTCGGTGGACCACGTTTTGTCACAGTGTGAGGTATGTGCACAAAACAATGTCCGGAAGGGAATAACAACGCCTACAGGTCACATTCCTGTGCCCGAAAGTCCATTTAGGCACTTGGTGATCGATTATGTGGATATGATAAAGAAGGTAAGAGGAAAAAGGTATATGCCAGTAGTGATTGATAGATTTAGCAGGTGGGTGGAGGCAGTACCGTCCAAAGATTTAGGGGCAGGTACTGTTGTAAAGTTTCTGACGAATGAAGTAATCCCAAGGTTTGGTATACCTACCGAAATCAGCTCCGACAACGGATCGGCTTTCATTCAGAAAGTAGTCAAACTGGTGCTACAAGCCCTTAGAGTAAAGCAAAGATTTGGGTGTGTATATCATCCGCAGTCACAGGGCATGGTGGAAAGAATAAATGGAACATTGAAGGCTAAGATAAATAAGATTTGTGTAACTACAAAGTTGAATTGGATCGATGCCCTGCCATTGGCACTGATGAGTTGTCGCATGCAAACTAACCGATAACCCATCTAACACCACATGAGATGCTCACTGGCCGGCCCATGCCGGCGCCGCAATGGAGAGGTCCCTATCAGGGACCAAGCTTGGAACAGTTAGAAGTAGAACTTAAACAGTATATGCAACAGTTAACTATGATACACAAGTCTATTTATGCTCAGGAAAAGCAAAAGGTGTTGGAGGTGAACCAGGAAGACGGACCCGTTAAACTCGGAGACAAAGTGTACGTATGAGCTTTCCGAAGGAAGTGGAATGAGCCAAGACGAGAGGGACCATTTACAGTAATTAGGGTCTCACCCACGGCTGTTCAAGTAGAAGGTCGATCTACATGGTACCATCTCAATCATTGCACAAGGGCTGTCCCACAGGTACGACTTGATAATACCCTTGAGGTGAGTGAACAGGAGGACAAAGAAGTGGGGGAAGAACAAAGCTTTAACCAAATAGTAAGTGAGATTTTTGGAGAGACTAGTGACTCTGAGGCTGCTGTAGATGAGGTTATGCACAATGGTCCTTCTGATAATGTGGACAGGGTTGGGCTGGGGGATGCACATACTGCCCCTCTCCACGCAGACTTGGAGACCATCAATATGGCCGATGTGGCCTGGTGACTCCACCGCCTCGCCATGGTTAGGGAACAAGGTGCGAGGCCGTAGAGATCTTGGGGTAGTGAATGGCAATAGCTCACCCGAATGGTCCAGAGTGATCAAAAATGGTTGGTATAAATGGGCACAGCATTGAAAGTACCACACTGCATAATATGTACAAAAGTCATAGGAAAACTACTGGCTGTACCAGAGCCTCATAACTATACACAATGTGCAGATTTCATGCAAAGTGTAGCACACTGGATGATCAGACCTCAATGTCCAATACATTGTCTAAATGCAGCAGGATCAACACATGGGACAGTTGAAGCAAGAAGATGCACACTATGGAATTTCACACGACTCAGGGAACCATATCCTAAATCACCGTCAGAGGTAGAAATTGCACCTGCAAAACAGTATGAGTGCTACTATGCGGCAAGTGGTTCACACCCAGTAGGAAAGTTCCCAGGTTATTGCGGCACAGTTTGGACATGCAATCAATCAAACACAGATCAGTTGGCCCAATATATGCCCAGGCCTGTTTCACTGCTAGATTGCAAGACTGTTCTAGCCGCTAATTCAGCAGTAGCGGATAGATTTTGGATGTGTGGGGGTGAAGTAAGGAACACACTCCCGACTGACTGGACTGGATTGTGTGCTAGGGTAATGTTAGCACAGGCCGTCACCATTCTAAGTCCAAAGGAAGTGTTTGCCAAGACCCGTAGGAAGAGAGCATTTGATAACCTTCCTGAAGGAGTTTATATAGATGGAATAGGACAACCAAGGGGAATCCCAAATGAATTTAAAGCTAGGAATGAGATTACTGCCGGGTTGGAGTCAATACTCATTTGGATCACACCTGCTAAAAATGTAGAGTGGATTAACTATATTTATTACAACCAGCAGAGGTTTATTAATTATACTGAGGATGCACTATTAGCCCTAGGGGACCAGCTTGATGCCACTAGTAAGATGGCGTGGCAGAATAGGCAGGCGCTAGATTGGTTGTTAGCAGAGAAAGGAGGTGTATGTGTTTTGTTTGGAGAACAATGTTGTACCTACATACCTAATGATACTAGTCCGGAGGGATCTTTCACTAAAGCAATGGTTAAATTGAGAAATTTGAGGAAAGAGATCAAGCAGAATGCAGGTTTTGGACATGACACCTTCAGTGGCTGGAAAAAATGTTAGGCGGGTGGGGATCATGGGTGGCTAAGACGGGGATGATCATTGGAGTTGTGCTGCTCGTGGTGGTTGCCGTGTTTTGTTGTGTCTTACCTTGTATTAAGTCTTTTCTAGTGAGAGTTACTGCCAAGCAGCTTTTGGTGCTCAGGGATGAAGGTGAAGACGTTCCCCTTAAGAAGCAGACACCAACGATAGAATACTATGATGATGATGTGCAGAACAAGCCAGAGAGATATTGAAATATAGATTGTGCGGATAACTGGGTCTTTTTCCCCACCCTAGTATAATGGGGGTGGGTTTTTGGCCTAGATATCCAGGTTTTTAGAGAAAGAACACTATAAAACTGAGCATTACAAATTTAAGGTCCCTGAAATTGGTCGTAGTTTAATTTGACAACCAAGATGTGGAGCTTGTGGTGTTCTTTTTCTATGAGACTTAAGAAGTCTCAGAGGGGGGATATATAGTAGATGTTATTTTCTGTATTAAATGTATCTTATATAATCTGTATTTAAAAGTAGTTTAAGAAGTGTGGCCGTTCTCAGGTTACAGGGCATTTGGTCAGTCACAGACCACATGCTTTTTCTCAGGAGACATTCTGCAATACAAAGGGCTTAGCATTTAGGACGGGCAATTGTTTACATTTAGATAATGTTGGGTGGGGGGTATATGACCTTTGTAGGTTAGATTTATGTTTATATGAACTGAGGGGACTAAGATGTTGAGAAAGAATAGTGGGGCTGGAAATGTGACAATCCTTAGATAATGTTGTCAGTATGATAGCAGTCGTAAAGAGGCCCAAGAAGAGGCCCAAAGATGGGGTTGGAATGCCATCCCCCTAGAGATAACAAGAAAGTTGGAGGGAGTGTGAGATGGCCAAGGGACCATTATCGTTTGTCACCTGGGACAGTTTTATGACCCTTACTATGCTAGCAAAATAGAAGGTATGTTTGCAGAGATAGAGTACATTCATACTTTAAAGTTTTTTTTTTATTAAAAAAAATATATATATATTTATTAGAAGTACATTACATTACAACCACATACATTAGTACTCGTCACTTATGTCTTCTTACAATTAATGTACTCCATTTGTTTTTTACACTAGTAAAAGGAAAAGATTGAAAGAAAGAAGAAAGTGAAGGAAAAAGTGAGAGTGTAGAAAATGTGACAACAAAAAAGGACGAAGACCCTATAAGAACAAAATTAAAAACAAAAGAAAAAGAGTTAAGAAATAGACCCTAGAAAAGAAAGGGAAAGAGAAAAAGGAAAAAGAGAGAAACAAATATTTTTATGAGCATTACGCAAATGGGACATACCAACTCTTCAACTATCATCCCCCCTTACCTGACCTCAATTTTTTTTTTTATGGCACCTTTGCACCCTATATTTGCAATAATTCTATAAATGCAGACCACGTCAGGTGGAAGTACTTTAAAGTTTATAACGTAAGATAATGCTAGTTTAAAGATGATGTATAAGGAAGGTCATCTGGGAAATATAGTGTATTTTAATTAGGGAAATATTGTATTTCTATTTTACATTAGATCTTTGTGTTTGGATGTGTAGTTTAAGAAGTTACATTCTTTCCCAAGATTATAGGTTTAATGGGAACAAGGGCTTATATATAAATTGGGCAACCACTGAATCACATGTTTTGTGAATTGATACCACTTTTCCTTTTGATTTCACGTGGTTAAAATAAAGCATTTAAGAACAAAGGAAGAAGCCACGAGGCTAGCAAGGGGCCATAAAGGGGAGTCATGTGACTTATAACTGTGGTTATTGTGGAAAAATACTGGTAAGAGGGGCATAAGAGGAAGCGAGTGATTGGCTGGAAATAAGGGAATACTGGCAAATGATTGGATATGGAGATAACAGGGGTGGGAAATGCGAATGTGAAAATAGTATAAAGAGTGATGATTGTTTGTAGAAGGGGTCTCCATGTGTTTTGATGATGTGGAGAACTCGATCTTTTTGCAAATAAACGTTTGAACCTCTTGAAGAATTCTCCGTGTCACCTGAATTAATTTAGAGGATTGAAAACCACAACACAATGTAATATCAATTAGCTCTTTCATGCCTTGCGATTCATTTTGGCCAAAAATTTCACAACACAAAATTTGCATATCAAAATAAATTCCACAATAGACCTCAGTATTTAGAACCACAGAAGTTAACAATGAAAAAAAAAGTATTTGATTTAAATACTCCAAATCTGAAGAATCTGAGTGTGCCCCCCTTTTTGCAGCACTGAACCGCATCGGAATTCTCAGTGGTATCCTTATTAGTGGAAACAAAACGCTGTAAAACAGTCAAACTGCTGCTTCGAGGTGATCGATGTTAAAGCCCCCAGACAATTGCCATGTGTTAAAGGGACATACACAACTATTGTTTCAAACACAAAGCTCTTTAAACATTTAGAACAAATAACACATTTGCACATTTTTCTCTTCAGTCATGATCCAAAACCACACACTCCACATAAACTCACAGTGTAACACAGGTATCAAAGACTTCAAACCTGATTCGTTTTTTATTCTACATATTTGTAGAAAAGCATAAACTAATCACTGAAAGTCAATATGGATTCAGATCAAACAGATCAACATCACTTGCAATAATAGAATCAATTGAAGATATCACAAACGCTATTGACAATAAACTATATGCAGCTGGGATATTTATTGATATAAAGAAAGCATTTTATACGATTAATCATGATATTTTATTTAAAAAATTAGAAAGGTATGGCATTAGAGGTCTAGTACTGGATTGGATAAAAAGCTATTTACGTAACAGGCAACAGTTTGTGAAGCTGGGCAGTTACAGTTCTACATGTTTGGACATTGCTTGTGGTGTCCCCCAGGGGTCAGTGTTGGGTCCAAAACTATTCATCATGTATATAAACGACATTTGTAATGTGTCCAACGCTTTGAGGCTGGTCTTGTTTGCAGACGACACAAATATTTTTTGTTCTGGGGAGAATTTAAAACAACTACTGGACAAAATAACAAAAGAAATGGGCAAACTGAAAACATGGTTTGACAGGAACAAAATATCATTAAACTTGAGCAAAACCAAAATAATGTTATTTGGTAATTGCAGAACAAATACACAAGCAAATATAAAGATAAATGGGGTTGAAATTGAACAAGTTCATGAAAATAAATTTCTTGGGGCTATAATGGGTGATAGAATCAGCTGGAAATCATACATTAAACATGTACAATCCAAACTGTCAAAAAGCATTTCGGTATTACACAAAGTTAAGCAGGTTCTGGATCACAAATCACTCCGCATTCTCTACTGTTCACTAATCTTACCCTATTTAAATTACTGTGCAGAAGTCTGGGGCAATAACTATAAAAGTTCGCTACATTCATTAACTATTCTGCAAAAAAGAGCAATACGTATTATTCACAAGGTCAGGTATCTGGGTCACACTAATCCATTATTCTTACAGTCAAAATTATTAAAATTAGAAGATTTGGTTGCATTTAAAACAGCACAGATAATGTTTAGGGCCAAAAATAAAAACTTACCTGGAAATATACAAAAATTATTTAATGTGCGAGTGGGGGGTTATAATTTAAGAAGAATATTTAATTTTAAGGTACAAAGAGTCCGCACGACCAGAAAAACTTTTTGTATTTCGGTCTGTGGAGTAGGATTGTGGAACAGTTTGAATGTGGAATTAAAGCAATGTCCAAACATGAACCAGTTCAAAATGACATACAAAAAACTTTTTTTCACAAGGTACAGGGATGAAGGGGGTGGTTGACAAACAGGGGTTAATGTTTACTTATTATTTTATTTATTGTTTAGTTATGTCTTTTGGTTACTTCATACATATTACTTGTATGTGTATATCAGTTGTATGTATATATATGTCTGTATGTATCTCTAAAAATTGTCTGTGGTATTATTATTATTAATTAATTAATTATTAAATATGGAAGAAGGGTTTAGGGAGAAGGGGTGAGATTAAATAAGTTATTCTTCTTCTCACTCCTTTTCGAGCTTGTAAAGAAAAAGTGTTGGACATTTAAATTTTGCATTATGCTTTTCATTGATTTGCAAATATTGCCTGGAATGTCCAATGTTTGACTAATTCGATTTTGTTGTTGTTATTTATTCCTATTTATGTCTTTACTTGTTCGGAACAAATAAATAAATAAATAAATAAATAAATAGATAAATAAATAAATAAATTGTAGCAACAAGAATTAAAAAACAACTATTTACACCAAGGGACCCCATGCATTTCAGTCACTTAAAGGAACCCATACACATAGACAAAAGAATGTACAAAAGCCATTTACAAAAGCAGTTCATACTATATTTACTTCAAAGACGTCTCTTTGTAATCTAATTTCCCTTTTTCTGACAAAACCTTTTTTTTTTCTCACCAAAAACTTGGTTAAAAAAATGTACAAGAAAGATTTTACAAGCCACTATTTTTTATTAGCTCAGGCATTGCTCTGGGAGGACTTAGGTCACAATTGTGGTTATAAAGTCTTTAAATTGTGAAAGCCTTCTTGTTGAAACAAGAAAATTAAGTTGGAAATAAAACCGTTACAGATTTTTCCTTCTACCATAAATCTTCACAATGATAGGCAGCAGGGTAGGATGGTCCAATTCCCTGTCATTCAGGATCCTGGACGCTGTGATTGGACATGATCCAGATCGTGATTAGTCAGATCTCCCGTCATTCAAAGTCTGGCCACACCCACTGAAGTGGCGACCAATCAGACTCCCCTTTTTCAAAGTCTGGCCACACCCAATAAGGTCTCAAATTCCACAGACAAAGACCCACATTCTCATTCAAGGCTAAGGTTGCCTGCCGTTCGGTTGCTCTGTGCCAAAAGCTATTCAAATCTTGAAGGCAGGTTTGTTTTAACTCTCAATGTTGAATTTAATACTGTTTCTCATCTTCTGCCTCAGTCCTTACTCCTTCCTCTTCTTCGTCTCTTAGTCAGGAAATGCTTAATTCTGTCCGAATTTCCCCGCCAATTTCTCTATTTTGCTTTGTCAGGACAAGGGATCCCTCCACCTTTTCTCATTTCCTAACCATGTGGTCTGCTTGTAACTTAATATTCTAAATTTGTTATTATACTTAGGATTCAAATAACACATGTGTTGAATGGGGGTTCCTCCTTCAATGTTATCCAGGGTATACCCCATAGATAGATAGAGAAAAAGAGAGAGAGAGAGAGAGAGAGGAAGAGAAAGCAGACTTCTCAATTCTTTAAAATAAAGCAACGCCCCAAGTATTTCAACCAGGCAGACCCGCTAATCGAGACCCCAGTTTCTCAACTTGGCAGACTTCTTAACTCCTTAAAAAACAAGCCAGGCGCACACCTCGTCCCCCTGTATCTCAACCCGACAAACTACGGATGTCTCAACAAGGCCGACGAGCCCTTTGTAGAGGGAGAGAGAGAAAGTGAGAAAAAAAAAGAGATAGACAGAAAGAGAGAGAAAAAAACTCAATTCCTTCTTAAAATACATACACAATTCCTTCTTAAAAATACAAACACAAAATACATATGTAAAAATACATACACAATTCACAATTGGTCTTACCTTTGTCTATCTCTAAGAACCTCAGCTGGGACAGACCAACTTCTGATAAAGAAACAGAGGTGTTTCCAGGAGTGTCAAGGAGTCGGTTACAATGGACCGATAGAGCTCATATTCCACCCTTTCCAGTCCTGGTAACCTCTGCTCAGTCATCCAATGGTAGTTCCAGTGAGACCTGCGCGACTACGCCAATGAAAAAGTTCACTTAGAAAGATAGACAAAGTACAAATTCTTAAGACCATACAAAGCTTTAATTTAACGTCTGACCTAGAGACCCAGAGGCAACAGTTTCACGTCTGAATCTCCAGCAGCACACACACAGAAATACCAGAAAACGCAAGTTTATATACGTACAAATATAAAACCAATTGTATGATATAATGTACAAAAACCATCATCCAAATATGGAGTTGTTTTTCACTCTTTGCCAAAAGCCAGTCACCCCAATGGCATCCTCTTATCTGATTAACCTCTTCAACTTACCTAAAAAAACTTGCAAAAGAGCTGTGAACCTTCCAAATTAAAATTAAAAAAACCTGGCATGATAGGAGTTGTCCAAATCCCATCATGCATTACAATTGGCCTTTTACAACAGGAAAGCTTAAATATGACAACAATCAATTAATAAATAGAAGCATGTCTTGTATGATTTCAATTTCATCGTCTTCATTCTTTAAAATCTCATCTTCTCCAACTTTCAACAAAAATTGTGAATAGTCGCCTTCTCCCTCTGTCAATCGCATATTTGTGTGCAATTGAAATTTGGTGAAAAGTCTCCACGTCGGATTTCTTGATGCAGGCATTTTGAACATCAGCATAATTTCCCCTTTTGACCAAAGGAAGGAGTTGTCGAAAATCGCCACAACAAACGATAAGAATGCCACCAAAAGGCTTAGTGTTGCTGTGGACATCTTGAAGAGTTCTGTCCACCGCTTCAAAGCTTTCTCGCCTAATCATTGCACATTCATCCCAAACAATGTTTCACTTACCTCATGAAATGTGCCGTCTTAGAGTTCTTCTCGAGGTTGAAGAATGTATAATTGGCCATTTGGATGGGTATCTTGAATCAAGAATGTGCAGTTCTTCCTCCAGGCATTAATGTAGCTGCTATCCAAGATGATTCCACAGCAATAGCCACATCACCTTGACCTCTAACTTTGGAGAGGATCAAATTGGTGATAACATAGAAACATAGAAAATAGGTGCAGGAGTAGGCCATTCGAGCCTGCACCTCCATTCAATATGATCATGGTTGATCATTCAATTCAGTATCCTGTACCTGCCTTCTCTCCATACCCCCTGATCCCTTTAGCCACAAGGGCCACATCTAACTCCCTCTTAAATATAGCCAATGAACTGGCCTCAACTACCTTCTGTGGCAGAGAGTTCCAGAGATTCACCACTCTCTGTGTGAAAAACGTTTTTCTCATCTCGGTCCTAAAGGATTTCCCCTTTATCCTTAAACTGTGACCCCTTGTCCTGGACTTCCCCAACATCGGGAACAATCTTCCTGCATCTAGCCTGTCCAACCCCTTAAGAATTTTGTAAGTTTCTATAAGATATAAGTGTGTTTCCTGTTCCTCCTGGTGCATCAATGAAAAACATTGAAGGGAGTTTCCTTTTCAAGGAGTTGCACACCTGGTCATACACTGCTCTCTGCTCAGCATTCAGCAGAGGCTCATTCTCCTCAACAAACTGCTCTTGTTCAGTTCTATCATATTTCATTTCCTGCAGCAATTCTGGTTTGACATCATCAAGGTGCATCCTTCAATTTCTTGGTTGTGGGAAATTAAAGAATTCCATTGTTTTGTTGTAATTCTCCATCCTCTGGACTCACTGAAGAATTCGTACAAAACATTTTTTTAAGGCGGGGGCTGTCAGGGTGGGTGGGGGATGGGAAACGTCAAGCAGCCGAGGGAGGGGGACGGCTTCAGGCGGGGGCTCTCGTGACTGATGAGGGAAGGGGGTGTCCTGCAGCGGGGGATCGGGGCGGCTTCAGTAGGGGGCAGGAGGGGGAGCATCCTATAGCCAGGCGGAGGGCAGCGTCTTGAGGTGGGGGATGTCAGTTGGGGGGGGCGACCTACTCATGGCCTCTGGACTCACTCACTGCCTTGGGACTAACACATGGTCTCTGGACTGACTGACTCACTCACTCATGGCCTCTGGACTGACTGATTGGCTCATGGCTTGTGGACTGACTGACGTATGCCCGACTTCTGGAGTCATGTCCTACTTTTCTAAACTGAAAACTGTAACATCCACATTGAGGAACAGCTTCTTCCTGACAGCCATTAAACATAACGAATAAGCTCTGAACTACAAAAGACTATATTATTTGTACTATTTGTATTTGTTGATCACACACGCACGCACACACACACAGCACCAATACTAAAATGCCAAGTAACTTCAGAACGTGGTAAGCATACTGGATCCTGTTCCTAACCATATACTCTATATAAGAAGTTTGAAAATAAGAACACAGTTGTGTCTAAACCGAATGATTCAAACGTTTAAAACCTCCTCTACAGCTGCTGCTAAAGGAAAAACGTGCTTTAAATACCTTTCAACAAACACACACACCATATACATGGCAGTAAGCTACCTTGAATTATTCAAACTGTTGAGGGTGGCCTTCTGGACTCAGCGCCATCTCTCCACTAAGCGGAAATGACGCAATCAGCGCCACCTCTCCACTAAGCGGAAGTCACAGAATGAGCTACACTTTTGCAATTAAACACAGACCTGATCTAATAAAACGTTTATTCATGCTTTTTCCATCCGAAAATTGTTGCGAGCATTTTAGAACCAAAACACTTTTTGCAAACATTTTAGAACCAAGACACTTTTTGCTAACATATTAGAACCAATACACCTTTTGCAAACATTTTAGAACCAAAACACACACATTTTGCAAACATTTTAGAACCAAGACACACACTTTTTGCAAACATTTTAGAACCAAAACGACCACCTTTTGAAAACATTTTAGAACCAAAACTCTTTTTGCAAACATTTTAGAACCAAAACACTTTTTGCAAACATTTTAGAATCAAAACACTTTATGCAAACATTTTTGAAGCATAAACACCTTTTGCAAACATTTTAGAACCAAAACATTTTGCAAACATTTTAGAACCAAATCACTTTTCGCAAACAATTTAGAACTAAAGCACTTTTTGCAAACATTTAAGAACCAAAACACTTTTTGCAAACATTTTAGAAGCAAAATACTTTTTGGGAACATTTTAGAACCAAATCATTTTGCAAACATTTTTGAACCAAATCACTTTTTGCAAACATTTTTGAACCAAAACACTTTTTGCAAACATTTTAGAACTAAAACACCTTTTGCAAACATTTTAGAACCAAAACACTTTTTGCAAACATTTTAGATCCAAAACATTTTGCAAACATTTTAGAACCAAAACACTTTTTGCAAACATTTTAGAACCAAAATATTTTTTGCAAACATTTTAGAACCAAGACACACACTTTTTGCAAACATTTTAGAACCAAGACACACACTTTTTGCAAACATTTCAGAACCAAGACACACATTTTTTGCAAACATTTTAGAAGCAAGACACACACTTTTTGTAAACATTTTAGAACCAAGACACACACTTTTTGTAAATTTTCGAACCAAGACACACATTTTGCAAACATTTTACAACCAAGACACACACATTTTGAAAACATTTCAGAACCAATACACACACTTTTTGCAAACATTTCAGAACCAAGACACACACTTTTTGCAAACATGTTAGAACCAAGACACACTTTTTGCAAACATTTTAGAACCAATACACACTTTTTGTAAACATTTCAGAACCAAGACATACAATTTTTGCAAACATTTCAGAATCAAGACACACAATTTTTGCAAACATTTTAGAACCAGGACACACACTGTTTGTAAACATTTTAGATCCAAGACACACACTCTTTGTAAACATTTTAGAACCAAAAATCACACTATTTGAAACATTTTATAACCAAAACACTTTTTGCAAACATTTTAGAACCAAAACACTTTTTTGCAAACATTTTAGAACCAAAACACATTTTAAAACATTTTAGAACCAAGACACACTTTTTGCAAACATTTTAGAAACAATACACAAAATTTTTGCAAACATTTTAGAACCAAGACACACTTTTTGCAAACATTTTAGAACCAAGACACAAACTTTTTGCAAACATTTTAGAAGCACGACACACACTTTTTGCAAACATTTTAGAAACAAAACACTTTTTGCTAACATATTAGAACCAATACACCTTTTGCAAACATTTTAGAACCAAGACACACACATTTTCCAAACATTTTAGAACGAATACACACTTTTTGAAAACATTTTAGAACCAAGACACACAATTTTTGCAAACATTTTACAACCAAAACACTTTTTGCAAACATTTTAGAACCAATACACACACTTTTTGCAAACATTTTAGAACCAAGACACTTTTTGCTAACATATTAGAACCAATACACCTTTTGCAAACATTTTAGAACCAAGACACTTTTAACAAACATTTTAGAACCAAGACACACACTTTTTGCAAATATTTCAGAACCAAGACACACACTTTTTGCAAACATTTTAGAACCAAGGCACACACTTTTTGCAAACATTTTAGAACCAAAACACATACTTTTTGAAAACATTTTAGAACCAAAACACATACTTTTTGAAAACATTTCAGAACCAAAACACTTTTTGCAAACATTTTAGAATCAAAACTCTTTTTGCAAACATTTTTGAAGCAAAAACACCTTTTGCAAACATTTTAGAACCAAAACATTTTGCAAACATTTTAGAACCAAATCAATTTTTGCAAACATTTTTGAACCAAAACACATTTTGCAAACATTTTAGAACTACAACACTTTTGCAAACATTTTAGAACCAAAACAGTTTCTGCAAACATTTCAGAACAAAGACACACTATTTTTGCAAACATTTTAGAACCAAGACACACAATTTTTGCAAACATTTTAGAACCAAGACACACTTTTTGCAAACATTTTAGAACAAAGACACACACTTTTTGCAAACATTTTAGAAGCACGACACACACTTTTTGTAAACATTTTGGAACCAAGTCACACACTTTTTGCAAACATTTTAGAACCAAGACACACACTTTTTGCAAACATTTTAGAAACAAGACACACACTTTTAGCAAACATTTTGGATCCAAAACACTTTTTGCAAACATTTTAGAACCAGTACACACACTTTTTGCAAACATTTTAGAACGAGGACACACACTTTTTGCAAACATTTTAGAACCAAGACACACACATTTTGAAAACATTTTAGAACCAAAACACTTTTTGCAATCATTTTAGAACCAAGCCACACACTTTTTGCAAACATTTCAGAACCAAGACACACACTTTTTGCAAACAATTTAGAAGCAATATACACAATTTTTGCAAACATTTTAGAACGAAGACACATTTTTTGCAAACAATTTAGAAGCAATATACACAATTTTTGCAAACATTTTAGAAGCAAGATACACTTTTTGTAAACATTTTAGAACCAAGACACACACTTTTTGCAAACATTTTAGAACCAAGACACACACATTTTGCAAACATTTTAGAACCAAGCCACACACTTTTTGAAAACATTTTAGAACCAAGACACACACTTTTTGCAAACATTTCAGAACCAAGACACACACTTTTTGCAAACATTTTAGAAGTGTGAGGAAGGGGTTAATAGGTATAGTTGATTTAAACTAAGAACCCTTTGTATAGTAGAAAGAAGATGTGTTCATCATCACGAACACCCGACACACGGATAGATAATAGCCATGAGTACAAATGGTGACATTTCAAGGATGAGAAAAAAGGAGATAAGAGACAGTCCGGGATAGAACTGGGATAAAGGTCATGAACAACTCTCTATGCGCTTGCGTAATGAGATAAATGAATATTGCAAACACGGCCATCATGACAAGATGTCTCATTTAAATGTACAAGCGATGTATGATGTGGGAGGCACCAGGGGCGGTACCTGTAGAGTGTGCACCTCAGTGCTCTGAATTGAAAGGAGCCCGAAGGGGAGGAATAAATGTAACAAATGTAAAATGATATGAATAAAAGAGAGTGACTTCCCGACCTCGGTGTGTCTCAAGAGGGGAGACACACGACTCTGCAGACTTGCTAATAAATAAACTTGTTTCTCTAAATTCTCTAGCATTGTGATTGTGAGCACTCACTATTTTGCACCTAACAAGCCTGGGGGCTCGTCTTGGGATCGCCACTCCGGCCAGCTGGCGGCGGTATACAGGAGAAGGGATGGTGCACCCCGCTGATTCAGCGGCCCCTAGACCCCTTGCTTGCCGTCAGCGGTTTGAGCGAGTGATATCCAGGACCAGAGATTAGAGAAACAAGTGGGAGTATTTGGAAATCGTGAGGAGCCAAATCGAGTGATTCTTGTGCACAACACCCGGGTAAGAAAAACTGACTATTAAGTACTACTCGGGCGATTAAATAGATCGGGGGGAAATTCCGATCGGGAGGATGGGCAAGGAAATTGGAAAGCCCAAAAGGGAGGGGAAGGGCGGTTAGCCCGATCCCCGCATTCTGCCTGATAGTCCGTTGGGGCGAATGCTGAGCCTCTGGGGGCAGAGAAATACCCAGGGATTGGAGAAGACAAAAATGATTCGATTCTGTTATTTTGAGTGGCCAAAACACCCGATCAAAGGAGACTCGGTCTGGTGGCCGAAGAATGGGTCAGATAAGGATTGGGTGCGACAGGCATTGAATGTATATGTGAAGAATAAACCCAACCTGTTGATAGAAGAAACCACGTATGCCGCGGTATGGGAGACGGGATGTAATTTGTTAAAATTAAAAGAAGAGGCTGAATAGTCAAGCCCCTCTTCACCTCCTCCCTATGTACACCCACCACCCGGAGTAGCGCCACCGATCCCACCCCTGCCTCCACTTGCGGCGGCGGTGGAAGAGGTGACACCCGGACCCGCTCACGTGGTAAGGAGAAAGGTCAGGGTAAAACAAGAACCTAATAACGATGTTACTGACGGTGATGACACCGACAGTGAACAATCGGACCCCAGGAGTGAGGACGAGAAGGAGATGGAAAGACAGGAGGCGGCTGGGGTAGATGAATTAAATCCCCCGCCACCGGGAGAGGGAGTCAGGAGGTCGGTCAGAGTAAGAAAAATACCGATAAAAATTAGAACCCTAAGGGAGGTACCCATCGGAGGACTCCACGGGGGAATGGGATTTGTTAATGTCCCCTTAACCAGTACCGAGGTAAGGAACTTCAAGAAGGAGATGAAAAGCCTCCTTGAAGATCCTTTAGGTCTGGCGGAACAGATAGATCAATTCCTTGGGCCAAACACTTATACATGGGATGAGTTGATGGCCATTATGGGGAATCTCTTCACATCAGAGGAGAGGCAAATGATTAGGGCAGCGGCAATGAAAAAGTGGGCACAGGAGAACCCGCCAGGGCAGCAAAATGTGGCGCCCGCAGATAAATTCCCAGTACAAGAGCCAGATTGGGACAAGGGGACAGCAGCAGGACGAGGGAATATGAGGGACCTGCGGGATATAATTATAAAAGGGATTAGAGAGGGAGTACCCAAAGGACAGAATTTTGAACGAGCATTTGAAAATGGACAGCAGAAAGACGAGGCCCCGACAGTGTTCCTTCAAAGACTCAGGAAGAACATGCAACAGTATTCCGGAATAGATCCGGACTCAGAGGCAGGATAACAACTGCTCAGGGCCAATTTCGTGACCAAATCCTGGCCTGATGTAAGGAAGAAGTTAGAAAAGATGCATGATTGGAATGAGAAACTACTGCCTCAGTTACTTACGGAGGCCCAGAAAGTGTACGTGCGAAGGGATGAGGAAAAACAGAAGGGAAAGGCAAAGATTATGTTGCAGGCAGTAAAGCAAGTAGTAGACAAGGAAAAGGGAGGTACAGGATGGCGAGGGAGTTACTCCCGAGGCAGGGGAAGAGGACGCGGCAGAGGCCGCGGAAGAGAGGGATATGGAGAAGGATATGGAGAAGGATTCGGCAGGGGCCGGGGAAACACGAGTACGGGACAAAGTTGGAGGACAGGACCTTCAATATGTTATTTTGTAATAAGGAAGGACATTTCAAAAGGGAGTGCCCTGAGCGTGTAGCGGAGTCCCGTACTACAGTATGATGGAGAATGAATAGGGGGGTCAGGGGTTCCCGTCCCTGGGGTCGGGGGACTATAGAAAGGAACCCTTGGTAAATCTAAAAATAGGACCCCAGGGAGAAGATACGGTGTTCATGGTAGATTCAGGAGCGGAGCGATCAAGTGTAACCAAAGTACCAATAGGTATGAAGGCAGGACAAGGGAGAATTAAAATTACCGGAGTAGGGGGGACTGTGATGGTAGCTCCCGAGATAGGAGGCGTGAATGTAAGGTATGGACACCGGGAGGCAGTAGAGGACCTGATCTTAGTACCTCAGGCTGGTATAAATTTAATGGGCAGAGATTTACAAATACAATTGGGGATAGGCACAGCACCGGTAGAGGGAAGGATAGTGGTCCAGTTGTATACTCTAAGAGAGGCGGATGAGCAAAGAATTAATGATCAAGTATGGGCCAAGGAAGGAAACAGAGGAGGTTTGCAAATACCCCCTCTACAGATAGTATTAAAGGACAGTGCCGACATAGTACGAGTAAGACAATACCCCATCTCGACCGAGGGATGAAAAGGCTTACAACCAATCATTGAGAATTTATTGAAGGACGGTGTATTGGAACCATGTATGTCCCCCTGCAATACTCTGATCCTACCAGTCAGAAAGACCGATGGGACTTTAGACTCGTACAGGACTTGAGGGAATTGAACAAGGTAGTCCGAGCCCAACACCCGGTAGTACCTAACCCTTACACCATCATGGGACGGATACCCCCAAGCCACAAATGGTTTAGTGTGGTAGATTTAAAGGACGCTTTCTGGAGTTGTCCGCTGGCAACAGAGAGTAGAGACTTATTCGCCTTTGAGTGGGAAAACCCTAACACCGGGCGAAAGCAACAATTCCGGGGGGCGGTGCTCCCTCAAGGTTTTACAGAATCACCAAATTTATTCGGCCAAATTTTAGAGCAGGTACTGGAGGATTTCCCAGGTCATGGGGAAACGCAACTATTACAGTACGTGGATGACCTTCTCTTGTCAGGAGAGAGGGAAGAAGAAGTAAGGGATGCCACGATAGTCCTGTTAAACTTCTTGGGGAAGAAGGGGTTAAGGGTGTCCCGTAACAAGCTTCAATTTGTGGAACAGGAGGTAAAATATCTAGGACACCTGATAAGCGGTGGAAAGAGACGAATAAACCCCGAAAGGATAGCTGGAATCACGGGAGTACCACTCCCGAGGAATAAGAAATAAATCTGGAAATTCCTGGGGTTGATAGGATACTGTCGATTGTGGATAGATGATTACGCCCGACAAGTGAAATTCCTGTATGATAATTTGGGAGAAGAAAAAGACAAGGTTAAGTGGACCCCTGAACAGGAGGTGGAATTTGGGAAAATAAAGAACAGTCTGATTACTGCTCCCGTGTTGGCCCTACCCTCGTTAGAACAACCTTTCCATCTCTTCGTAAATTCAGACAAGGGGGTGGCACTAAGGGTACTTACCCAGAAAAGAGGGGGGAACCGACAGCCGGTGGCCTTCCTCTCAAAAATATTAGATCCAGTTTCCAGGGGATGGCCGGGATGCATACAAGCGGTAGCATCCACTGCAATATTGGTGGAGGAGAGTAGAAAATTAACCTTTGGAGGAGCTTTGGTTGTTTCTACGCCACACACGGTGAGAACCATACTCACTCAGAAATCCAACATATGGTTAACGGACTCTAGAATTTTAAAGTACGAGGCCATCCTGATGGAAAAAGACGATTTGACTATAATTACGGATTAGAACCTTAACCCGTCCCAATTCCTATATCCAGCAGAGAAACAGGGCGACGAGGAAGAGGACCCAGTACACTGCTGTAGTGAAATAATAGATTTACAGACAAAAAGTAGAGAAGACTTGGAAGAACAACCTCTGGCTGATAGCAGCCGGTGGTTTATAGATGGGTCCTCCAGGTGTATAGATGGAAAAAGACATAGTGGGTACGGTATAGTGAACGGGGAAACTATGGAGGAAATTGAAAGCGGTAGGCTGCCTGGTAGTTGGTCAGCTCAATCTTGTGAAATATATGCATTAATGAGAGCTTTGGAACTATTGGAGGGGAAGGAAGGAACAGTGTACACCGATTCAAAATACGCCTTTGGGGTAGTACACACTTTTGGGAAAATCTGGAAAGAGCGAGGAATGATAACAGCTCGAGGGAAAGAATTAGCGCATGAGCAATTGATAGGACAGACACTGGAGGCCTTGCAGAAACCAGAACGAATAGCCATAGCACATGTGGCAGGGCATCAGAAGGGTAACACCCTGGAAGCCCGAGGAAATAGGGCAGCGGATGAGGTTGCAAAAAGAGCAGCCACAGAACAGATGGTAGAAATGATGTCACTAATACCTTTAAGGGAACAAGAGGAAAATATACCAATCTTTAGTGAGAAAGAGCAGGAATACATGAGATAAATGGGAGCCCGGCTTACCCCAAATGGGAAATGGTGGACACCGGACGGAAAGCAGCTATTGAACAAAGAAATTATAAGGGAGTTATTAGGGAGGCTGCACGGGCAAAACCATTGGGGAACCCAAGCCCTCTGTGACACCCTCCTCAGAACCTACGCTTGCCGTGGGATGTATACCATGGCCAAACAAGTCATAGGGGGCTGTGTAATATGTCAGCGAATTAACAAGAAAATCATGAGAGCAGTCCCGGGAGGAGGACAACCATTGGCAATTAGGCCCTTCCAAAGAATACAGGTAGATTTCACCGAGTTGCCCGGGTACAAAGATGGAAGTACCTGTTAGTGGTAGTGGACCATTTCACTAGATGGGTAGAGGCATTCCCCACAGCAACTGCCACCTCACAGGTGGTAGCCAAGGTATTATTGGAGCAAATTATACCCAGATATGGGATTGTGGAAACAATAGACTCGGATAGAGGGACCCATTTTGCCTCCAAAACACATAAAATGATATGTGAAGCACTAGGAATTGAATGGAAATTGCATACACCGTGGCATCCCCAGAGCTCCGGAAAGGTGGAGAGAATGAATGGCACCTTGAAGATCCAAATCACCAAGTTGATAGAGGAAACGAGACTCCCCTGGACTAAGTGCCTCCCGATAGCCTTGTTGAGAATCCGCACGGCACCTCGGAAAGACATAGGGGTATCACCATATGAAATGTTATTCGGGCTCCCATACTTAGGAAAGATAGAAGGGGTCCCAACAATACAAGGGAATGATGTATTCCTAAGGAACTATTTACTGGCGTTATCCCAATCTCTTGCAGAATTAAAAACTAAAGGATTGCTGGCCCAGAGCCCGCCACTGGACTTCCCGATACATTCAGTCAAGGCTGGAGACTGGGTATTAATAAAAACGTGGAAAGAAGAAAAGTTGCAACCTAGGTGGACTGGACCCTACCTGGTGTTACTAATCACCGAGACAGCAGTACGAACAAAAGAGAAAGGGTGGACACACGCAAGCCGATTTAAGGGTCCTGTGGAGGCTCCACCAGACAATATCAGCCCGTGGACTGTGCGAAAAGGGAAGGAACCATTGACTTTGGTATTTACCAAGACCCCGCACGGAAAATGAAGACTTCATGCTGGTGGATCGTGTGTTGGGTGGTTACCCAACTCGTGAGTAATATAACATGTATAAAAATCACAATACCACAGAATAGAAAGTCCACCACCATCCCATTTAATGTATGTAAAGGAAAATGGTGGTGTGGCTATAGGATGTATGTATGCACCCATCCTTGTAGAAATTGGCACGCGGTGTTCACTTCATCAAGAGATGGGTGGCATAAGCCCACCTATCAAACTGATAGGTGGAGAGTATATAAAAACCCAAATGAGGGATTGCCAGGACGCATATATGTAAGCATACAGAGTGTTCAAATGCAGGAAAGTGGTATGTATTGGATATGTGCAGATAGAACAGGGAAGGACGCATGCCTGAGGTTTGAGATAGAAGTGAAGCGGGACGGGAATATGGTAAAATATGAGGATGGGAGGGAAAGGTTCCAGATAGATGACAGTCAGAGAAGGGATCCCTGGGCAACACCAGCACCACCGGTAGTCAGAAATGTCACCACGGAAAATGAGCCTAAGGATTTGAAGATAATGATAGTAGCAGGAGAAACAGAATTAAGGCAATTATATGAGGAGGGAATACCTACAGGAGGAAAGGGAGCCAACACCTGGCTTGCCTGGATGATGTACACGGCCAGGAGTATGCAACACACCAATTGCTACGCCTGCGCCGGAGCTAAGCCTCAGCTGGTTCCAGTACCATTTCCCTTGAATTGGGATAGGACACCTGGGGCTATGCCATGTATACTACAGCTATTCACGAATCCCATCCTACCAAAGGATGCGACCTGCCAGAGTTATCATTACCTATTCCCGGCTAGCAACAACAATACAAAGGGCCGAAGGACAGACCCTCGACCTCCTCCATTTAGCACTCCCCTTGGGCAGGAGGGATTTGAGTGCTATACCAGATATAACCCAGATGGACAGAAATGGGGGAGGTGCTCAACTGCAATCAGACGTATAACATAACGGCTGAGGAACAGGGGCCACTGTTCAAAAGCTCCTGGCTGAGAAAGCAGAAAGTCAGTAGAGCTGATGTCTGGTGGTGGTGCGGGGAGAATACCCTGTGGCCCCGGTTACCGGGGTCATGGACGGGAACCTTTACCCTCACACAACTGATGATGCCCTTCACCATAGCAGTAGAACATGCTGTAGAACTCAATGAAGGAAGCCGACGACAAAAGAGAGGGGTGAAAGGATTATTCGACACACACATATATATAGATGCGATAGGGGTGCCAAGAGGGGTACCCGATGAATTCAAAGCCAGAAACCAGATAGCTGCGGGCTTTGAGTCCATACTCTTCTGGTGGTCCACAATTAATAAAAATGTGGACTGGATCAACTACCTATACTACAATCAACAACGCGTTATAAATTACACTCGAGATGCGGTTGAAGGATTAGCGGAACAAATGACAGATACCAGCCTAATGGCCTGGCAAAATCGCATGGCCTTAGACATGCTACTGGCTGAGAAGGGAGGGGTGTGTGTAATGTTTGGGGAACAATGTTGCACCTTCATCCCCAACAACACTGCTCCTGATGGGTCAGTATCGAGAGCCCTAGCAGGTCTCACCTCCCTGTCTATCGAATTGCCCGAGAACTCCGGACTAGACGCCTCCTGGACCGGGTTTCTAGACTCCTGGTTTGGGAAATGGAAGCACATCTTTTCATCAGCCCTAACATCAGTAGTAGTTATGATGGGGTTGCTGTGCCTATTTGGATGTTGTATCATTCCCTGCGTACGGGGGTTGTCTCAGCGATTGATAGAGACAGCCCTGACCAAGAATGACGCCGCCATGATGGCCTTTAGAACACAGTATGACCAGCGAGAGGAAGATAGGGAAGCGAAGAATCTGCTGTTAGCATTAGAAAAGGGGGAGGTAGTATAAATCAAAGGAGCGAAGCAAAAGTAAAAGTGTGGATTGTGAGGAAGGGGTTAATAGGTATAGTTGATTTAAACTAAGAACCCTTTGTTTCGTAGAAAGATGTGTTCATCATCACGAACACCTGACACACGGATAGATAACAGCCATGAGTACAAATGGTGACATTTCAAGGATTAGAAAAAAGGAGATAAGAGACAGTCTGGGATAGAACTGGGATAAAGGTCATGAACAACTCTCTATGCGCTTGCGCAATGAGATAAATGAATATTGCAAACACGGCCATCATGACTAGATGTCTCATTTAAATGTACATGCGATGTATGATGTGGGAGGCACCAGGGGCGGTACCTGTAGAGTGTGCACCTCAGTGCTCTGAATTGAAAGGAGCCCGAAGGGGAGGAATAAATGTAACAAATGTAAAATGATATGAATAAAAGAGAGTGACTTCCCGACCTCGGTGTGTCTCGACAGGGGAGACACCCGACTCTGCAGACTTGCTAATAAATAAACTTGTTTCTCTAAATTCTCTAGCATCGTGATTGTGAGCACTCACTATTTTACACCTAACAAGCCGCAAGACACACACTTTTTGTAAACATTTTAGAACCAAGACACACACTTTTTGCAAACATTTTAGAACCAAGACACACACATTTTGCAGACATTTTAGAACCAAGACACACACTTTTTGCAAACATTTTAGAACCAAGACACATTTTTTGCAAACATTTTAGAACCAAGACACACTTTTTGCAAACATTTTAGAACCAATACACACTTTTTGTAAACATTTCCGAATCAAGACACACAATTTTTGCAAACATTTTAGAACCAAGACACACACTTTTTGTAAACATTTTAGAACCAAGACACACACTCTTTGTAAACATTTTAGAACCAAAAATCACACTATTTGAAACATTTTATAACCAAAACACTTTTTGCAAACATTTTAGAACCAAAACACTTTTTTGCAAACATTTTAGAACCAAAACACTTTTTAAAACATTTTAGAACGAAGACACACTTTTTGCAAACATTTTAGAACCAAGACACACACTTTTTGCAAACATTTCAGAACCAAGCCACACACTTTTTGCAAACATTTTAGAACCAAAACACTTTTTGCAAACATTTTAGAACCAATACACACACTTTTTGCAAACATTTCAGAACCAAGACACAATTTTTGCAAACATTTCAGAACCAAGACACACACTTTTTGCAAACATTTTAGAACCAAGACACACACGTTTTGCAAACATTTTAGAACCAAGACACACACATTTTGAAAACATTTTAGAACCAAAACACTTTTTGCAATCATTTTAGAACCAAAATACATTTTGCAAACGTTTTAGAACCAAGCCACAATTTTTGCAAATGTTTCAGAACCAAGACACACACTTTTTGCAAACAATTTAGAAGCAAGACACACAATTTTTGCAAACATTTTTGAACCATATAACCATATAACCATAACAGCACGGAAACAGGCCATCTCGGCCCTTCAAGTCCGTGCCGAACATTTTTTAAATTTTTTTTTTTTAATTAAAAATAAATACTTCCCGCTAGTCCCATCTACCTGCACTCAGACCATAACCCTCCATTCCTTTCCCGTCCATATACCCATCCAATCTATTTTTAAAGCATAACATCGAACCTGCCTCCACCACTTCCACTGGAAGCTCATTCCACACAGCTACCACTCTCTGAGTAAAGAAGTTCCCCCTAATGTTCCCCCTAAACTTCTGTCCCTTAATTCTCAAGTCATGTCCCCTTGTTTGAATCTTCCCTACTCTCAATGGGAAAAGCTTATCCACGTCCACTCTGTCTAACCCGCTCATAATTTTAAAGACCTCTATCAAGTCCCCTCTTAACCTTCTGCGCTCCAAAGAATAAAGACCTAACTTGTTCAACCTTTCTCTGTAACCTAGTTGCTGAAACCCAGGCAACATTCTAGTAAATCTCCTCTGTACTCTCTCTATTTAGTTAACATCCTTCCTATAATTAGGCGACCAAAATTGTACTCCATACTCCAGAATTGGCCTCACCAATGCCTTGTACAATTTAACATTACATCCCAACTTCTATATTCAATGCTCTGATTTATAAAGGTCAGCACACCAAAAGCTTTCTTTACCACCCTATCTACATGAGATTCCACCTTCAGGGAACTATGCACAGTTATTCCTAGATCCCTCTGTTCAACTGCATTCCTCAATTCGCTACCATTTACCGTATGGTAAACCAAGACACATTTTTTCAAACATTTTAGAACCAAGACACACACTTTTTGCGAACATTTTAGAAGCAAACACACACTTTTTGTAAACATTTTAGAACCAAGACACACACTTTTTGCAAACATTTTAGAACCAAGACACACACATTTTGCAAACATTTTAGAACCAAGTCACACACTTTTTGAAAACATTTTAGAACCAAGACACACACTTTTTGCAAACATTTTAGAACCAAAACACTTTTTGCAAACATTTTAGTACCAAAATATATTTTGCAAACATTTTAGAACCAAGACACACACTTTTTGCAAACATTTTAGAACCAATATACACACTTTTTGCAAACATTTCAGAACCAAGACACACACTTTTTGCAAACATTTTAGAACCAAGACACACTTTTTGCAAACATTTTAGAACCAATACACACTTTTTGTAAACATTTCAGAACCAAGACACACAATTTTTGCAAACATTTTAGAACCAAGACACACACTTTTTGCAAACATTTTAGAACCAATACACACACTTTTTGCAAACATTTCAGAACCAAGACACACACTTTTTGCAAACATTTTAGAAGCAAGACACACACTTTTTGTAAACATTTTAGAACCATGACCTGAGAGGAGTCGGATTCAGAAACAGACTGTTCGTCGAAATAGCACTGGGAGCTGAGCTCACTATCAGTTTGTAAAAGGTTGTTTAAATTGCCCCTCGGAGCAGCGACAGGCTTCCCACGGGAGCAACAGGCCGCAGCGAAATGGTTCAATTTCTTGCAGACATTGCATGTTTTACCCAAGGCAGGGCACACATTGTATTGATGAGTGGTGAAGTTGCAATTAGGGCACCTTTGCCGGGCACCTCCCACGGGAGCAGTACCGAACCCCGGGGCACGTCCCCCTTGAGCAGCGAGCGACCCCGGGGACCGCGACCGGGGCGTGTTCATCAGATGACTGGAAGTGCTGGCAAAGTTAATCGCCTGTTCAGCCGGTGACACCGCTGAGGTGACAGCTTCAGCTAAGCGGGTGGCGTGCATCGCATCGTTGCAAGTCAGATCGGGCTTGCGCAGAAGTTCGGCCCTGAGCTTATCATCGTGGAGACCGTAAACCAGAAGGTCCCTGATAATCTCATCGGGGGTCCACGTGTGGAGGCGGCAGCGCCTGGCCAGGTGTCGCAGCGCAGAGACATAGTTCTCAGCAGATTCCCCAGGGAGCTGACGCCGTTTAAAACGTTCTAAGATGCAGTTTGTTGGAATATCACAAATAGCATTAAACTTAGCCACCAGACATACCGGGTCCCGAGCTGATTCTCCATCAGCGTAGACGAAGAAGTCAGAGCGAGTCAGGGCCTCGGGACCAGCCAAGTTGAGAAGCAGAGAGGCTTTGAGATCAGCGGTGGCGGCAGGATGAGCGATTGTGACATAGTGTTCAAAGTCACGTTTGAATACATCCCATCGAAGGGCGATGTCTAAATCGAAAACGAGCACATCAGGCTTACGGGCAGAAGTGGCCATAACAAAGAAATAGGAGGGCGGGGGAAACAAAAAACTGGGACAAAATTAAATGATAAACCGATAGACAGGAGGCGCAAGGTAAGTGGTTTGACACCATGTAAAGAATCTATAACGACACATCGTTACTTTACTATCTTTATTCATACTGGAGCATTACATATTGCACTAGCTGTACGTGGTCTGTCACAGGAACTAGAGAGCGATCTGTGGGTGGGGAGGTTGTAGTTATACTTGTGATATGGGGAGTGGTTAGTAGGTATGAGGTCACTATGTTAAAGGCACATGCATATATCATCTACATCCTTCCCCTTCGAAACGACAGGCAAATACAATAGTGACAGGGCGACCACGGCTCATGCGCTAGGACAGTTAAACAAAATCGCCATAGCGGACAGGCGGTTTGACAAGACGTCCCGACCGGGTTCGCATCTCGCCATCCTCCCTTCCGGCAGGAAGAAGAGGCACCAATGGGGGCAGCTGAACCTGAAAGGGGGAAACGGGAGGAGACGGAGGAGACCGCAGCACCAAAAGCGGAGGTGATGCGGGATCAGGAGCGGGCAGAGCGCGGGCCGGCGAGCGAGGACTAGTCGGAGCAGGGTGGGATGGAAGGAGTTGAGATGGTGTAGACTGTTGCATGTTAGGAAGGACGGGCAGATCAACGCCCGGACGCGAAGTCGGCAGTGGGGGAGCAAAGGGATCCGCGGCAGGAGGACACGGCTCGTTGACGAGCCGAAGGTGCTGGCGGGACCATCGGTAAATGGCTCCCGCATGGTCGACGAGATAGGACCTGGGCGACCCCGCAGAGCCGACGACAGTAGCGAGCTTGGAGTGACCGGAAGGGGTCTGCATACGGACAACTTGACCGGGGAAGAGGCGCGGCAGCGGGTGGCAAGACCTGTCATGGGAACGCTTTTGGACATCGTGCCTGAAGGCAATGCGTTTCTGAACCGCCGCAGGCGGGAGGACGGAGGGTATGAGGGAGCGTTGGGCCACCGGGAGCGGGAGCCTGGTAGCGCGAGACATGAGCCGCTGAGCAGGGGAACCCATGGCAGAGTCGCGGGAAATGTTGCGGAGGTTGAGGAGGGCCAGATGGAAATCGGAGTTAATGCCACCACACTGTTCCAGCAGGTGCTTCGCGCTGCGGACGGCACGCTCGGCCAGACCGTTGCTTTGCGGGTACTCCGGGCTGCTGGTGAAATGGCGGAAGTTCCATCTGGAAGCGAACGCCTTGAACTCGGAGCTCGTGAACTGGCTGCCATTGTCCGACTGCAGGCTTGCCGGGTGGCCAAAAGTGCCAAAATGAGGGTATAACCTGTCGATGATGGCCGAAGAGGTTAGGGAGTGCAGCCGGTCGACCACAAACCAGCTGGAGTAGGAGTCAATGAGAACCAGGAAGTGTTTGCCTCGCCACTCGAAAATGTCGGTGGCAAGCGCCATCCAGGGCAGTTCGGGCTTCTAATGGCCAGGTTGAGGTCTTTGGGGTTGATGCAGATGCGTATCTCGCTCTTGTCCTTTTTCGCGGCAACAACCATGGAAGAGACCCACCTGGTGGGCTCGATGACCGCCTTTAGGATGCCCATTTTTACCATACTGTGTAGTGTCGACTGCACTTTGGCCTTCATGGCGAAGGAGACACGGTGAGGTGTATTGACCACTGGATCGACCTTACGGTCCACTACAATCTTGTAGCTGCAGGGTAGTTTGCCTAGCTCGTCATCAAAGCGGTCGGGATATTCGGCCAGCGGGTCCATGAGGGCCTGCACGTGGTGGATGTCACGGTGGAAGGATACCAGGCCCATTTCCTGGCATGCCCGGATACCCAGCAGGGGAATGCATTTTTGATCGAGGAGATAGAAGGTGAGGGGCCGAGAGGTCTGTCGAATCTTACAGCTTAGCGTGGCCTTGCCCACTGGAGTAAGAATCTCCAAGGTTCAGAACTCAACCTTGCATAGGCATGCAAGGTTGAGTTCTGAGAAAAAATCTGCTCATTAGTCCTTATCTGTTTGAAGAGTGATGTTGACATAACGTTCGCAACTGCCCCCGTGTCAATCTTAGCAGTGAAGGTCGAGTTGTTCATAGTGACTCGCACAGAAGGGTCCGTTATCATAGCAGGTGCGCCCAACACAGTATACAAGCCGTTCTTCCCCTGAGAGGAGTCGGATTCAGAAACAGACTGTTCGTCGAAATAGCACTGGGAGCTGAGCTCACTATCAGTTTGTAAAAGGTTGTTTAAATTGCCCCTCGGAGCAGCGACAGGCTTCCCACGGGAGCGACAGGCCGCAGCGAAATGGTTCAATTTCTTGCAGACATTGCATGCTTTACCCAAGGCAGGGCACACATTGTATTGATGAGTGGTGAAGTTGCAATTAGGGCACCTTTGCCGGGCACCTCCCACGGGAGCAGTTCCGAACCCCGGGGCACGTCCCCCTTGAGCAGCGAGCGACCCCGGGGGCCGCGACCGGGGCGTGTTCATCAGACGACTGGAAGTGCTGGCAAAGTTAATCGCCTGTTCAGCCGGTGACACCGCTGAGGTGACAGCTTCAGCTAAGCGGGTGGCGTGCATCGCATCGTTGCAAGTCAGATCGGGCTTGTGCAGAAGTTCGGCCCTGAGCTTATCATCGCGGAGACCGTAAACCTGATAATCTCATCGGGGGTCCACGTGTGGAGGCGGCAGCGCCTGGCCAGGTGTCGCAGCGCAGCGACATAGTTCTCAGCAGATTCCCCAGGGAGCTGACGCCGCGCGAACAGTTTAAAACGTTCTAAGATGCAGTTTGTTGGAATATCACAAATAGCATTAAACTTAGCCACCAGACATACCGGGTCCCGAGCTGATTCTCCATCAGCGTAGACGAAGAAGTCAGAGCGAGTCAGGGCCTCGGGACCAGCCAAGTTGAGAAGCAGAGAGGCTTTGAGATCAGCTGTGGCGGCAGGATGAGCGATCGTGACATAGTGTTCAAAGTCACGTTTGAATACATCCCATCGAAGGGCGATGTCTAAATCGAAAACGAGCACATCAGGCTTACGGGCAGAAGTGGCCATAACAAAGAAATAGGAGGGCGGGGGAAACAAAAAACTGGGACAAAATTAAATGATAAACCGATAGACAGGAGGCGCAAGGTAAGTGGTTTGACACCATGTAAAGAATCTATAACGAGGCATCGTTACTTTACTATCTTTATTCATACTGGAGCATTACATATTGCACTAGCTGTACGTGGTCTGTCACAGGAACTAGAGAGCGATCTGTGGGTGGGGAGGTTGTAGTTATACTTGTGATATGGGGAGTGGTTAGTAGGTATGAGGTCACTATGTTAAAGGCACATGCATATATCATCTACAATGACACACACTTTTTGTAAACATTTTAGAACTACAACACTTTTTGCAAACATTTTAGAACCAAAACACTTTTTGCAAACATTTTAAAACCAATACACACACTTTTTGCAAACATTTTAGAACCAAAACACTTTTTGCTAACATATTAGAACCAATACACCTTTTGCAAACATTTTAGAACCAAGACACACACATTTTGAAAACATTTTAGAACGCAGACACACACTTTTTGAAAACATTTTAGAAGCAAGACACACAAATTTTGCAAACATTTTAGAACCAAAACACTTTTTGCAAACATTTTAGAACCAATACACACACTTTTTGCAAACATTTTAGAACCAAGACACTTTTTGCTAACATATTAGAACCAATACACCTTTTGCAAACATTTTAGAACCAAGACACTTTTTGCAAACATTTTAGAACCAAGACACACACTTTTTGCAAATATTTCAGAACCAAGACACACACTTTTTGCATACATTTTAGAACCAAGACACACACTTTTTGCATACATTTTAGAACCAAGACACACACATTTTGCAAACATTTTAGAACCAAGACACACACTTTTTGCAAACATTTTAGAACCAAAACACTTTTTGCAAACATTTTAGAACCAATACACACACTTTTTGCAAACATTTTAGAACCAAGACACTTTTTGCTAACATATTAGAACCAATACACCTTTTGCAAACATTTTAGAACCAAGACACTTTTTGCAAACATTTTAGAACCAAGACACACACTTTTTGCAAATATTTCAGAACCAAGACACACACTTTTTGCATACATTTTAGAACTAAGACACACACTTTTTGCATACATTTTAGAACCAAGACACACACATTTTGCAAACATTTTAGAACCAAGACACACACTTTTTGCAAACATTTTAGAACCAAAACACATACTTTTTGAAAACATTTTAGAACCAAAATACATACTTTTTGAAAACATTTTAGAACCAAAACACTTTTTGCAAACATTTTAGAACCAAAACACTTTTTGCAAAATTTTTTGAAGCAAAAACACATTTTGCAAACATTTTAGAACCATATAACCATATAACCATTACAGCACGGAAACAGGCCATCTAGGCCCTTCAAGTCCGTGCCGAACATTTAAATTTTTTTTAAAAATAAATAAATAAATACTTCCCCCTAGTCCCATCTACCTGCACTCAGACCATAACCCTCCATTCCTTTCCCGTCCATATACCCATCCAATCTATTTTTAAAGGATAAAATCGAACCAGCCTCCACCACTTCCACTGGAAGCTCATTCCGCACAGCTACCACTCTCTGAGTAAAGAAGTTTAGAGATTAGATTAGAGATTCCTTTATTTGTCATTCAGACCTTTCGGTCTGAACGAAATATCGTTGCCTGCAGTCATACATATAATAATAAATAACAAAACACACAATAAACACAAATTAACATCCACCACAGTGAGTTCACCAGGCACCTCCTCACTGTGATGGAGGCAAAAGTCTTAAAGTCTCTGTCTCTTCCCTCCTTGTTCTCCCTCTGCGCTGAGGTGATCCAGGCTTCTGACGTTGTGACCCCACCGGGTGATGGTAAGTAAGGCAATCCCGCGGCTGAATCCGTGCTCCGTCCGCGACGGGCCGGTTCAAACTCCGCGGCCCGGGTTGGCCGAGGCTGCCGAAGCTGCCGCCCTCCAGTCCAGCGGACGCAGCTGTAGTTGCGGGAGCCCCAGAAAAACAGGTCACCAACCTGTGACTTGCGCGCTCCCGAAGATGTCGTCCACTGGGCCAGCTGCGGCCGAACCCGGATTCAGGTCGCCCCCATTGTCTTTGGTCGCCACCGCCGGAATGCCACCGCAGCCCCGAAGCAGGCCAGCCCCGCGCTGGTAAGTCCTGGCTCTGCCTCCGGAGCCTCGAGGTCGGTCAGTCGCTCGCAGTTGGAGTTGGAGGCCGGCAGCTCCGCCATTAGGCCTCAGCGCAGACAGAGGCAGAGAAGGGGGATACGACAAGAAAAAGTCGCATTCCCCCGAAGGAAGAGACAAAAGTCACGTTTCACCCCCCAACCCCACACATACACAACCCAATAAACTAAAATGTAACTAAAACAGGACAAAAGAAAACAACAAATAAAGTAAAAACAGACAGACTGCAGGCGAGGCGCTGCAGTACGACAGCGCCGCCAGTTCCCCCTAATGTTACCCCTAAACGTCTATCCCTTAAAGGCCTGTCTCACGAGTCTGCGGTCTATGGCGGCGAAACGGGAGGAATCTGCCGCCATAGACCGCGCACTCGTGAGAAAGTACAATTCCCGGGCCGTGCGGTTCCCAACACCGCGCGGTGCTAAAATAAAAACGACAATGTCCAAAACAAAATACTCACCGCACAACCTCCACCAGTGATGCACGAGTGCGGCACGGCCGCTCGCACGGGCCGCCGCCAGTGTGGCTCAAGCGCCGTGCGTCAAACCTCCACTGGCACAGCCTCCGCCAGTGACGCACGTGCCGCTGCCAGTGAGGCACGTGTGCTGCACGGCCTCAGGCACAGCCACCGCTACAGTGCCGCGATCAGGATGGCCACCGCTGGTGAGTCACGTGCGGCGGGCCGACGTCATCGCAGTCGGCCCGCCCTTTTTTTACTTACCGCAAGCACGTGGGACCCGCCGTGTTTGAATTAACTCGGCCCCCACGCAGCATCCGTGCGGCGCTCCGGTGGATAGGCTCGACGCTCTCGCCGTTGCCGCGCGGTCCTCGCTACCGGCGACGCCGCGCTTCACCGCCGATGACCGCAAACAGGTAAGACAGAGCCTTTAATTCTCAAGTCATGTCCCCTTGTTTGAATCTTCCCTACTCTCAATGGAAAAAGCTTATCCACGTCAACTCTGTCTAACCCGCTCATAATTTTAAAGACCTCTATCAAATCCCCTCTTAACCTTCTGCGCTCCAAAGAATAAAGACCTAACTTGTTCAACCTTTCTCTGTAACTTAGTTGCTGAAACCCAGGCAACATTCTAGTAAATCTCCTCTGTACTCTCTCTATTTTGTTGACATCCTTCCTATAATTAGGCGACCAAAATTGTACTCCATACTCCAGAATTGGCCTCACCAATGCCTTGTACAATTTTAACATTACATCCCAACTTCTATATTCAATGCTCTGATTTATAAAGGCCAGCACACCAAAAGCTTTCTTTACCACCCTATCTACATGAGATTCCACCTTCAGGGAACTATGCACGGTTATTCCTAGATCCCTCTGTTCAACTGCATTCCTCAATTCTCTACCGTTTACCATGTACGTCCTATTTTGATTTGTCCTGCCGAGATGTAGTACCTCACATTTATCAGCATTAAACTCCATCTGCCATCTTTCAGCCCACTCTTCCAAATGGCCTAAATCTCTCTGTAGACTTTGAAAATCTACTTCATTACCCACCACACCACCTATCTTAGTATCATCTGCAGACTTACTAATCCAATTTTCCACACCATCATCCAGATCATTGATGTACATGACAAACAACAGTGGACCCAACACAGACCCCTGAGGCACCCCACTAGTCACCGGCCTCCAACCTGACAAACAGCCATCCAGCATTACTCTCAGTAATCATTTTCAACCAAAACACTTTTTGCAAACATTTTGCAAACATTTTAGAACTAAAACACTTTTTGCAAACATTTTAGAACCAAAACACTTTTTGCAAACATTTCAGAACAAAGACACACTATTTGTGCAAACATTTCAGAACAAAGACACACAATTTTTGCAAACATTTTAGAACCAAGACACACACTTTTTGCAAACATTTTAGATCCAAAACACTTTTTGCAAACATTTTAGAAGCAGTACACACACTTTTTGCAAACATTTTAGAACCAAGACACACACTTTTTGCAAACATTTTAGAACCAAGACACACACATTTTGAAAACATTTTAGAATCAAAACACTTTTTGCAATCATTTTAGAACCAAAATACATTTTGCAAACATTTTAGAACCAAGCCACACACTTTTAGCAAACATTTCAGAACCAAGACACACACTTTTTGCAAACAATTTAGAAGCAAGACACACAATTTTTGCAAACATTTTAGAACCAAGACACATTTTTTGCAAACATTTTAGAACCAAGACACACACTTTTTGCAAACATTTTAGAAGCAAACACACTTTTTGTAAACATTTTAGAAACAAGACACACACTTTTTGCAAACATTTTAGAACCAAGACACACACATTTTGCAAACATTTTAGAACCAAGTCACACACTTTTTGAAAACATTTTAGAACCAAGACACACACTTTTTGCAAACATTTTAGAACCAAAACACTTTTCGCAAACATTTTAGAACCAAAATATTTTTTGCAAACATTTTAGAACCAAGACACACACTTTTTGCAAACATTTTAGAACCAATACACACACTTTTTGCAAACATTTCAGAACCAAGACACAACCTTTTTGCAAACATTTTAGAACCAAAACACACACTTTTTGCAAACAATGTAGAAGCAAGACACACAATTTTTGCAAACATTTTAGAACCAAGACACATTTTTTGCAAACATTTTAGAACCAAGACACTCACTTTTTGCAAACATTTTAGAATTAAACACACACTTTTTGTAAACATTTTAGAAACAAGACACACACTTTTTGCAAACATTTTAGAACCAAGACACACACATTTTGCAAACATTTTAGAACCAAGTCACACACTTTTTGAAAACATTTTAGAACCAAGACACACACTTTTTGCAAACATTTTAGAACCAAAACACTTTTTGCAAACATTTTAGAACCAAAATATATATATATATATTTTTTTGAAAATATTTTTTATTGGAGATAAGTACACAACCTATTAACATCATTACAGTCTTACATTTTTGAATTGATAATATTGTCAATTATTATTACATTGTCTCCAATAGCTTTTGCCTTTTTTTTTTAAAAACTAGATAGAACTAAAAAGATAGATGAAGTAAAGAAAGAAAAGAGAGAGAAGAAAAGAGAGAACAAAAAAACAAAACAAAAAAAAAAAAAAAAAGAGAAAGATAGTTAAAGAAGAATGGAAAAATTTATTAAAATAAAAAACTTCATTCGAGATATATTCGTACATTTCAGAGTATAGCATTTCATCCATTCTTTAGCCCGAGTGTTAGTCAGGTTCCTCTGCTGAACCATTCTGACCCTTTAAATAATCAATAAAGGGAGACCATGTTCCAACGAATAATTCCTGTTTGTCCAACAGGGAAAATCTGATTCTTTCCACGTTTAAGGTCTCCGTCATTTCTATAATCCACATTTTGATTGTGGGGGTTATAGGGCCTTTCCAAAATTTTAGAATTAATTTTTTTCCTGTTATTATACTATAATCAATAAAGTTTCTTTGTGTTGTTGTTAATGTTTGATTTAATTCTAATGTTCCAAGTATTATTAATTTTGGATCCGGGTCCAATTGTGTGCTGGTCACTTTAGATATTATACTAAAAATATTTACCCAGAATTTTTTAATTTTTATACAGTTTGCAAACATATGAGATAAGGTAGCTTCTAAATGTTGACATTTATCACATATAGGTGAGATATGTTGAAAGATTTTATGTAATTTTGTTTTTGAATAATGTAACCTATGTATTACTTTAAATTGTATTAAAGAATGTCTGGCATTTAATGAACATTGATGTATGTGTTGTAAACTTTCTTCCCAAGTATCTTTCGTTATTATTTGATTTAATTCTTTTTCCCATATTTGTCTGTGTAAGTCCGTCGATGGAATGTCACTGTCTAATAAGATATTAATTTTTCTGTATTAGGATGTTTATTCCAACATTCGTCAAGAATTTCTGAATTTCTAATTTGAAAATTTTGAGTATTCGATTTTACATAATCTCTGAGTTGAAGATATCTGAAATAATCATTTCCTCGGAGTCCATAAGTCTGTTGCAACTCCTGAAATGTCAGAAAAGTGCCTTCCTTGTAAAGTTGTCCCATATTTTTAATTCCATAATTCTTCCATTGTGTATAACCCCTGTCCAACCATGAGGGCTTAAACAAAGGGTTATTCACAATTGGAAGAAAAAGTGATAAATTATCTAATTTTAATGTCTTTTTTAATTGTTTCCAAATTCGTATAGCACTAAATTTTATAGGGGTTTCCCTATAATTTTTTTTGTTTAATTTAGACGTAGCAAATAATATCGAGCCGATATCAAAAGGTAAACAATCTTCCTTTTCCATTTTTAACCAATCTGGTTGTTGATCTATTTCTTCCAACCAGAAATTCATATTTTTAATATTAACTGCCCAAAAATAAAACAGAAAGTTGGGTAAAACCAAGCCTCCATTTATTTTTGATTTACACAAATGTCTTTTGTTTATCCTATGATTCTTATAATCCCAGATAAAATCATTAACAATGGAATCCAATTTTTTTTTAAAGTTTTTTGACAAATATATCGGAATTGTCTGAAAAAGGTATAATATTTGCGGTAAAATTTTTTTGCCAACCATTGAGATAGGAAGTGTTTTCCAGTATTGAATATTCTTATGTAGTTTGTTCAGTAATGGGGGAAAATTTGCTTTAAATAATGATGTATATATCTTAGTTACATCTAGGTATTTAAATTTTTCATTTAGTATTTTAAATGGAAATTGTTGTATTATCTGTTTGTTATGTTCCCTTATTGGCATAATTTCACTTTTATTCCAATTTATTCTGTATCCTGAGAGTGAACCAAATTGGGTTATTAGCTTTAATAAGTTTGGAATACTAATTTCTGGTTTTGTAATGTAAATTAGTACATCATCTGTGTATAGAGAAATTTTATTCACTGTGTCCTTTGTGATATACCCATGTATTTCCGGATGACTCCTAACTCTTTCTGCGAGTGGCTCAATAGCAAGCGCAAATAATAATGGAGATAACGGGCATCCTTGTCTACAACCTCTAGATAGGCTGAATTTAGATGACAACCTTTGGTTTGTTAATATTCTAGCCGTAGGGTTTGTATATAACAGTTTTATCCATGTGCAGAATTTCTCCCCTAGCTCCATATTTTCCATCACCGAAAATAAATAAGACCATTCAACCTGATCAAATGCTTTTTCAGCGTCAAGTGAGATTATTGCTAGATCTTCAGTAATAATTCTCTTAGCATAAATAATATTAAATAATCTTCTTAGATTATAATATGAGTACCGTTTCTGAATAAAGCCTGTTTGGTCAGGGTGTATTAATTTATTCATCACTGTACTTAATCTATGCGCTAGTATTTTAGTTAATATTTTCTGATCTGTGTTTAAAAGTGCAATTGCTCTATATGATCCCGGATCTTCCGGATCTTTATCAACTTTAGGAATAAGTGTTATTATAGATTCATTTAAAGTATCTGGAAGTTTCTGTTGAGTATAGATATGCTCATACAGCCTTTGTAAACGTGGGCAGAGCAAGTCATATTTTTTTTTTATAGAATTCAGAGCCTAAACCATCTGGTCCTACTGCTTTACCATTTTTTAAAGAGCCAATAGACTCCTCAATATCCTTTATCGTAATCTCCCTTTCTAATAATTCTCTATCGTTTGAATCTAAACCTTTTAAATTACATTTTAGTAAAAAATCTGCTATTCCTTCTGGTTGTACTACAGTTTTAGTTGAATAAAGATTATGATAGTATTGGAGAAATCTTTCATTTATATCCTTGGGCATTTTTAATAATTCTCCCGTCTCTGTTCTAATTTTATGAATTATTTTTTCCCCTTCCATTTTTCGTAACTGACGTGCTAATAGTTTTTGTGGTTTGTCTCCAAATTCAAAATGTAATTGTTTGGTTTTTTGATAAAGTTTTATTACTTGTTCTGAATACATTTTGTTTAATTTATATTTCAATACAGCAATTTTATTATGTTTTAAAATAGATGGCATTCTCGCATTTTCTATATCTAGTTGCTTGATTTCACTTTCCAATGTTTGTTGTTTAATCCTGTTCTCTTTATTATATAATACTTGAGCAGAAATTAATGCACCTCGAACAAACGCTTTAAACGTTTCCCACATAAGAGAAGTAGGTGTGTCCGGGTTGTCATTGCGTGATCTGAGATTATAATATTATGGTATTTTGAGTTATAAGTAAATGGGATAAACGTGGAGTCAACTAAAAAATAATCTATTCTTGAGTATGTTTTATGTACTGGTGAGTAAAATGAATATTCCCGTCCAGTTGGATTTTCAATTCTCCAGACATCCTTAATATTAGTGGTATTAATAAATGAATTTAAAAATACACTTGATTGAGATTTTACTTTTTTTTGCCTTGATGATCTATCTAAGTATGAATCTAATGTACAATTGAAGTCTCCTCCAATTATTAATTTACATTGTGTAAATTCAGGAATTTTATTAAATGTTTTATTAAAAAACATAGGGTTATCAAAATTAGGCCCATATACATTAAGAAGAATCACTTTTTCTCCATTTAACTCTCCAACTAATATAATATAGCTACCATCAATATCCGCTATTGTTGATGAATTCGTAAAAGGTATTCCTTTACGAATTAATATTGCAACTCCTCTGGACTTATGGGAAAAAGAGGAATGATATGATTCAGCGATCCACTTAGCTTTAAGTCTATGTTGAGATTCCTTTTTAAGGTGTGTTGCTTGAAGGAATATTATATCTGTTTTGATTGAATTTAGATGTGCCAAAACTTTACCTCTCTTAATTGGTTCATAGATTCCCTTGACATTCCAACTATAAAATGTTATTCCCTGACCCCCTCTTGTCATATTAACATCTTGCATATTGTTTCTAAGGTGGTCTATAACCGAGCAGAAGGTGCAACACATAAAACCTGACCCTGCTCCCGAACCTCAAATAGATGAATTTAAAATCATATACATCGCTCTTCCGAACACATCTCCTTGTATTAGTCTTGTTGTTCCATTCAAACATTAAGTTATAAAAATATTTAAAGTGAAAAAAGTGATAGAATTGGTTAGTATAGGGTGAAAGAAAAAAAACTACATCTACAATTAGTGTAGTTAGTGATAGCCACACTAACGTGGCTAGAATTCTAAAGACTTCCGTAGCCTTTGTAAAAAAAAAATTCCCAGCTCCGTGCCCGAAAAAAAAAAAAAAAAGATTATTTCTGACAATCAAATAACTTCTTTGGGAGTAGCAAACATATATATATACCCATACATACACACACACATACATACATATATACACATATATATATATATATATATATATATATACCCATATGCATACATACATAAGCACGTATCCCTGCAGAAAAGTCCGAAAACAGCATAAATTCACAACGTTATTATTCTCTACATATCATATTAATATCCTCGCTAAATCTATAAATTTAATTTTAAATTGAAAAATAAAGAGATAAACCGTCAAACCTTATTATGACGTAGGCTGAATTACCTCTTGCATATCTTCCTATAGAATATAAGTATGCAACTCATTTCTACGTTAACCAGAAACTGTTAGTTATTAATCATTGTTATCAATCATACCCAGTATTAAATTTTTATGAGTAATATAAATGTTAATAATTTTAGTAGTAATATAGATATTTAATAAGTATTAGTAGTTACATATATAGTTAGATATGAATATACTAAATAGTAATAGTGATTAATAACAAAAAAATTAAAAAAAAACACGGTTTTCTCCAATGTCCACCGTCCATTTCGGTTTTCCAATGTCCTTAAAGCTCTTAAAAGAACTTTAAAGATCCTTTTAAATCTGGCGAAGTCCCGTTAATCCTTGATTCCTGAGGAGTATTGTAAATTCTTCAGTCCGTGGTCACGTTCCCGATTTCTTTGGCATATTCCAGTGCTTTTTCGTGGTCTGTAAAAAATTGCTCCTTGTTCTTGTAGGTGACTCTTAGTCTTGCCGGGTAAAGTAAGCCGTATATCAAATCAGGTACATTCTTCAGTATTCTTTTTGTCTCAATGAACAGCGCTCTTTTCTTGAAGACCTCTGCTGGATAATCTCGGTAAATACTGAACCTCACACCTTCAAAATGGAGCTGTCCGCTTCGGACAATTTTCTTCATTATCTCGTCAAATTCATGATCAAGTTGCACCTTTACTATAATTTGTCTTGGATGGGCATCATCTTGTGTACGACGCCGCTGCGCTCTATGAGCTCGACCGAGTGAAGGTTTTTGATCCAATTTTAAGGCTTTTTGTAGTAGGTCTGCCACAAAATCCCGAGGGCCCATTTCCCTCTCACTTCCTTCTTTCACCCCTACAATTCTTAGATACTTGCGTCTTTGACGCCCCTCTAAATCGGTACACTTATCACTTAATTTGGTCACCATATCGGAGAGGCGTTGGTTTTCAATAAGGAGTCGATTTACAGTTTCCACACTTGTCGCCGCACATTTCTCAAGTTCGGTTATCGCTGTTCTATGTTGATCAAGTGCTTGATGAATGGGGACCACATCCATATTAACATTCGATTCCACCGAAACGAGCCTGGCTTCCAGCACTTCCATCTGTTCCTTGACCTCTTCGTCCCTCGACCTCTTCCAGACTTCCAGTATTTCTTGAACGGTAGAAAGCATTTCTGCTTTAAAATCTACCTTAAAAGAGTTAAGTTCCTCTTTAAAATTCAGTTTTCCTTCAAAGGTTTTCAACTCAGCAGCGAGAAAAGTTTTAAGATCTTCAATTTCAGACTTTTTCTGCTTTGATTTCTTCGTTGGGTCTTCCTGGGCTGTCATTGTACCTGAGGCCGAGGCCTCAGTTAGGCCTTCTTCTTCCATCGGTGGTTTCCCTGTAACGTTTTTTTTTGGCCCACGGGGAGGGGGGGGGGGGGTACGTTGTATCGACATACCGTCAAAGTCGCGCGTTCAGATCGCGATCGCTGCAGGTAAGACCCGATTTTCTCCCGTTTTCAGATTCTTCGGCACGGAGCTAGCTGGCACTGGACTCAAGCCTCCATAGCGCCACCGGAAGACCAAACATTTTAGAACCAAGACACACACTTTTTGCAAACATTTTAGAACCAATACACACACTTTTTGCAAACATTTCAGAACCAAGACACAACCTTTTTGCAAACATTTTAGAACCAAAACAAACACTTTTTGTAAACATTTTAGAACCAAGACACACACTTTTTGCAAACATTTTAGAACCAATACACACACTTTTTGCAAACATTTCAGAACCAAGACACACACTTTTTGCAAACATTTTAGAACCAAGACACACTTTTTGCAAACATTTTAGAACCAAGACACACACATTTTGTAAACATTTTAGAACCAAAAATCACACTATTTGAAACATTTTATAAACAAAACACTTTTTGCAAACATTTTAGAACAAATACACTTTTTTGAAAACATTTTAGAACCAAAACACTTTTTAGAACATTTCAGAACCAAGACACACACTTTTTGCAAACATTTTAGAACCAAGACACACACATTTTGCAAACATTTTAGAAGCAAGACACACACTTTTTGTAAACATTTTTGAACCATGACACACACTTTTTGTAAACATTTTAGAACTACAACACTTTTTGCAAACATTTTAGAACCAAAACACTTTTTGCGAACATTTTAGAACCAAAACAATTTTTGCAAACATTCTAGAACCAATACACACACTTTTTGCAAACATTTTAGAACCAAAACACTTTTTGCTAACATATTAGAACCAATACACCTTTTGCAAACATTTTAGAACCAAGACACACACATTTTGCAAACATTTTAGAACGAAGACACACACTTTTTGTAAACATTTTAGAACCAAGACACAGACTTTTTGCAAACATTTTTGAACCAAGACACACACATTTTGCAGACATTTTAGAACCAAGACACACACTTTTTGCAAACATTTTAGAACCAACACACACATTTTGAAAACATTTTAGAACCAAAACACTTTTTGCAATCATTTTAGAACCAAAATACATTTTGCAAACATTTTAGAACCAAGCCACTCACTTTTTGCAAACATTTCAGAACCAAGACACACACTTTTTGCAATTTAGAAGCAAGACACACAATTTTTGCAAACATTTTAGAACCAAGACACACACATTTTGCAAACATTTTAGAACCAAGTCACACACTTTTTGAAAACATTTTAGAACCAAGACACACACTTTTTGCTAACATTTTAGAACCAAGACACACACATTTTGAAAATATTTTAGAACCAAGACACACACTTTTTGCAAACATTTTAGAACCAAAACACTTTTTGCAAACATTTTAGAACCAAAATATTTTTTGCAAACATTTTAGAACCAAGACACACACTTTTTGCAAACATTTTAGAACCAAGACACACACTTTTTGTAAACATTTTAGAACCAAGACACAGACTTTTTGCAAACATTTTTGAACCAAGACACACAAATTTTGCAGACATTTTAGAACCAAGACACACATTTTTGCAAACATTTTAGAACCAAAACACATACTTTTTGAAAACATTTTAGAACCAAAACACATACTTTTTGAAAACATTTTAGACCCAGAACACTTTTTGCAACATTTTAGAACCAAAACACTTTTTGCAAACATTTTTGAAGCAAAAACACATACATTTTGCAAACATTTTAGAACCAAATCATTTTGCAAACATTTTAGAACCAAAACACTTTTTCAAACATTTTAGAACCAAATCATTTTGCAAACATTTTAGAACCAAAACACTTTTTGCAAACATTTTAGAACCAATACACACACCTTTTGCAAACATTTTAGAACCAAGACCCACACATTTTGCAAACATTTTAGAACGAAGACACACACTTTTTGAAAGCATTATAGAAACAAGACACACAATTTTTGCAAACATTTTAGAACCAAAATACTTTTTGCAAACATTTTAGAACCAATACACACACTTTTTGCAAACATTTTAGAACCAAGACACTTTTTGCTAACATATTAGAACCAATACACCTTTTGCAAACATTTTAGAACCAAGACACTTTTTGCAAATATTTCAGAACCAAGACACCCTCTTTTTGCAAACATTTTAGAACCAAGACACACACTTTTTGCAAACATTTTAGAACCAAGACACACACATTTTGCAAACATTTCAGAACCAAGACACACACTTTTTGCAAACATTTTAGAACCAAGACACACACATTTTGCAAACATTTTAGAACCAAGACACACATATTTTGAAAACATTTCAGAACCAATACACACACTTTTTGCAAACATTTCAGAACCAAGACACACACTTTTTGCAAACATTTTAGAACCAAAACACATACTTTTTGCAAACATTTTAGAACCAAAATACATACTTTTTGAAAACATTTTAGAACCAAAACACATACTTTTTGAAAACATTTTAGACCCAAAACTCTTTTTGCAAACATTTTTGAAGCAAAAACACCTTTTGCAAACATTTTAGAACCAAAACATTTTGCAAACATTTTAGAACCAAATCAATTTTTGCAAACAATTTAGAACCAAAACACTTTTTACAAACATTTAAGAACCAAAACACTTTTTGCAAACATTTTAGAACCAAAACACTTTTTGCAAACATTTCAGAACAAAGACACACTATTTTTGCAAACATTTTAGAACCAAATTATGTTGCAAACATTTTAGAACCAAAACACTTTTTGCAAACATTTTTGAACCAAAACACATTTTGCAAACATTTTAGAACTAAAACACTTTTTGCAAACATTTTAGAACCAAAACACTTTTTGCAAACATTTCAGAACAAAGACACACTATTTTTGCAAACATTTCAGAACAAAGACACACTATTTTTGCAAACATTTCAGAACAAAGACACACAATTTTTGCAAACATTTTAGAACCAAGACACACACCTTTTGTAAACATTTTGGAACCAAGACACACACTTTTTGCAAATATTTTAGAACCAAGACACACACTTTTAACAAACATTTTAGATCCAAAACACTTTTTGCAAACATTTTAGATCCAGTACACACACTTTTTGCAAACATTTTAGAACCAAGACACACACTTTTTGCAAACATTTTAGAACCAAGACACACACAGTTTGAAAACATTTTAGAATCAAAACACTTTTTGCAATCATTTTATAACCAAAATACATTTTGCAAACATTTTAGAACCAAGCCACTCACTTTTTGCAAACATTTCAGAACCAAGCCACACACTTTTTGCTAACAATTTAGAAGCAAACACACACTTTTGTAAACATTTTAGAACCAAGTCACACACTTTTTGCAAACATTTTAGAACCAAGACACACACATTTTGAAAACATTTTAGAACCAAAACACTTTTTGCAAATTTTAGAACCAAAATATTTTTTGCAAACATTTTAGAACCAAGACACACACTTTTTGCAAACATTTTAGAACCAAGACACACACTTTTTGTAAACATTTTAGAACCAAGACACACACTTTTTGCAAACATTTTAGAACCAATACACACACTTTTTGCAAACATTTCAGAACCAAGAAACACACTTTTTGCAAACATTTTAGAAGCAAGACACACACTTTTTGTAAACATTTTAGAACCAAGACACAGACTTTTTGCAAACATTTTTGAACCAAGACACACACATTTTGCAGACATTTTAGAACCAAGACACACATTTTTTGCAAACATTTTAGAACAAAAACACATACTTTTTGAAAACATTTTCGAACCAAAACACATAATTTTTCAAAACATTTTAGACCCAAAAGACTTTTTGCAAACATTTTAGAACCAAAACACTTTGCAAACATTTTTGAAGCAAAAACACCTTTTGCAAACATTTTAGAACCAAAATATTTTGCAAACATTTTAGAACCAAATCAATTTTTGCAAACAATTTAGAACCAAAACACCTTCTGCAATCATTTTCGAAGCAAAACACTTTTTGCAAACATTTTAGAACCAAATCATTTTGCAAACATTTTAGAACCAAAACACTTTTTGCCAACATTTTAGAACCAATACACACACTTTTTGCAAACATTTTAGAACCAAAACACTTTTTGCTAACATATTAGAACCAATACACCTTTTGCAAACATTTAGAACCAAGACACACACATTTTGCAAACATTTTAGAACCAAGTCACACACTTTTTGAAAACATTTTAGAACCAAGACACACACTTTTTGCAAACATTTTAGAACCAAGACACACACATTTTGAAAACATTTTAGAACCAAAACACTTTTTGCAAATTTTAGAACCAAAATATTTTTTGCAACCATTTTAGAACCAAGACACACACTTTTTGTAAACATTTTAGAACCAAGACACACACTTTTTGCAAACATTTTAGAACCAATACACACACTTTTTGCAAACATTTCAGAACCAAGAAACACACTTTTTGCAAACATTTTAGAAGCAAGACACAGACTTTTTGTAAACATTTTAGAACCAAGACACAGACTTTTTGCAAACATTTTTGAACCAATACACACACATTTTGCAGACATTTTAGAACCAAGACACACATTTTTTGCAAACATTTTAGAACAAAAACACATACTTTTTGAAAACATTTTCGAACCAAAACACATAATTTTTTAAAACATTTTAGACCCAAAAGACTTTTTGCAAACATTTTAGAACCAAAACACTTTGCAAACATTTTTGAAGCAAAAACACCTTTTGCAAACATTTTAGAACCAAAACATTTTGCAAACATTTTGCAAACATTTTAGAACCAAATCCATTTTTGCAAACAATTTAGAACCAAAACACTTTTTGCAAACATTTAAGAACCAAAACACCTTTTGCAAACATTTTAGAACCAAATCATTTTGCAAACATTTTAGAACCAAAACACTTTTTGCAAACATTTCAGAACAAAGACACACTATTTTTGCAAACATTTCAGAACAAAGACACACAATTTTTGCAAACAATTTAGAACCAAGACACACTTTTTGCAAACATTTTAGAACCAAGACACACACTTTTTGCAAACATTTTAGAAGCACGACACACACTTTTTGTAAACATTTTGGAACCAAGACACACACTTTTTGCAAACATTTTAGAAACAAGACACACACTTATTCCAAACATTTTAGAACCAAGACACACACTTTTAGCAAACATTTTAGATCCAAAACACTTTTTGCAAACATTTTAGAACCAGTACACACACTTTTTGCAAACATTTTAGAACCAAGACACACACTTTTTGCAAACATTTCAGAACCAAGCCACACACTTTTTGCAAACATTTTAGAACCAAGACACACACTTTTTGCAAACATTTTAGAACCAAGACACACACATTTTGAAAACATTTTAGAACCAAAACACTTTTTGCAAATTTTAGAACCAAAATATTTTTTGCAAACATTTTAGAACCAAGACACACACTTTTTGCAAACATTTTAGAACCAATACACACACTTTTTGCAAACATTTCAGAACCAAGACACACACTTTTTGCAAACATTTTAGAACCAAAACACTTTTTGCAAACATTTTAGAACCAAGCCACTCACTTTTTGCAAACATTTCAGAACCAAGACACACACTTTTTGCAATTTAGAAGCAAGACACACAATTTTTGCAAACATTTTAGAACCAAGACACACACATTTTGCAAACATTTTAGAACCAAGTCACACACTTTTTGAAAACATTTTAGAACCAAGACACACACTTTTTGCTAACATTTTAGAACCAAGACACACACATTTTGAAAATATTTTAGAACCAAGACACACACTTTTTGCAAACATTTTAGAACCAAAACACTTTTTGCAAACATTTTAGAACCAAAATATTTTTTGCAAACATTTTAGAACCAAGACACACACTTTTTGCAAACATTTTAGAACCAAGACACACACTTTTTGTAAACATTTTAGAACCAAGACACAGACTTTTTGCAAACATTTTTGAACCAAGACACACAAATTTTGCAGACATTTTAGAACCAAGACACACATTTTTGCAAACATTTTAGAACCAAAACACATACTTTTTGAAAACATTTTAGAACCAAAACACATACTTTTTGAAAACATTTTAGACCCAGAACACTTTTTGCAAACATTTTAGAACCAAAACACTTTTTGCAAACATTTTTGAAGCAAAAACACATACATTTTGCAAACATTTTAGAACCAAATCATTTTGCAATCATTTTAGAACCAAAACACTTTTTCAAACATTTTAGAACCAAATCATTTTGCAAACATTTTAGAACCAAAACACTTTTTGCAAACATTTTAGAACCAATACACACACCTTTTGCAAACATTTTAGAACCAAGACCCACACATTTTGCAAACATTTTAGAACGAAGACACACACTTTTTGAAAGCATTATAGAAACTAGACACACAATTTTTGCAAACATTTTAGAACCAAAATACTTTTTGCAAACATTTTAGAACCAATACACACACTTTTTGCAAACATTTTAGAACCAAGACACTTTTTGCTAACATATTAGAACCAATACACCTTTTGCAAACATTTTAGAACCAAGACACTTTTTGCAAATATTTCAGAACCAAGACACCCTCTTTTTGCAAACATTTTAGAACCAAGACACACACTTTTTGCAAACATTTTAGAACCAAGACACACACATTTTGCAAACATTTCAGAACCAAGACACACACTTTTTGCAAACATTTTAGAACCAAGACACACACATTTTGCAAACATTTTAGAACCAAGACACACATATTTTGAAAACATTTCAGAACCAATACACACACTTTTTGCAAACATTTCAGAACCAAGACACACACTTTTTGCAAACATTTTAGAACCAAAACACATACTTTTTGCAAACATTTTAGAACCAAAATACATACTTTTTGAAAACATTTTAGAACCAAAACACATACTTTTTGAAAACATTTTAGACCCAAAACTCTTTTTGCAAACATTTTTGAAGCAAAAACACCTTTTGCAAACATTTTAGAACCAAAACATTTTGCAAACATTTTAGAACCAAATCAATTTTTGCAAACAATTTAGAACCAAAACACTTTTTGCAAACATTTAAGAACCAAAACACTTTTTCCAAACATTTTAGAACCAAAACACTTTTTGCAAACATTTCAGAACAAAGACACACTATTTTTGCAAACATTTTAGAACCAAATTATGTTGCAAACATTTTAGAACCAAAACACTTTTTGCAAACATTTTTGAACCAAAACACATTTTGCAAACATTTTAGAACTAAAACACTTTTTGCAAACATTTTAGAACCAAAACACTTTTTGCAAACATTTCAGAACAAAGACACACTATTTTTGCAAACATTTCAGAACAAAGACACACTATTTTTGCAAACATTTCAGAACAAAGACACACAATTTTTGCAAACATTTTAGAACCAAGACACACACTTTTTGTAAACATTTTGGAACCAAGACACACACTTTTTGCAAATATTTTAGAAACAAGACACACACTTATTGCAAACATTTTAGAACCAAGACACACACTTTTAACAAACATTTTAGATCCAAAACACTTTTTGCAAACATTTTAGATCCAGTACACACACTTTTTGCAAACATTTTAGAACCAAGACACACACTTTTTGCAAACATTTTAGAACCAAGACACACACAGTTTGAAAACATTTTAGAATCAAAACACTTTTTGCAATCATTTTATAACCAAAATACATTTTGCAAACATTTTAGAACCAAGCCACTCACTTTTTGCAAACATTTCAGAACCAAGCCACACACTTTTTGCTAACAATTTAGAAGCAAACACACACTTTTGTAAACATTTTAGAACCAAGTCACACACTTTTTGCAAACATTTTTGAACCAAGACACACACATTTTGAAAACATTTTAGAACCAAAACACTTTTTGCAAATTTTAGAACCAAAATATTTTTTGCAAACATTTTAGAACCAAGACACACACTTTTTGCAAACATTTTAGAACCAAGACACACACTTTTTGTAAACATTTTAGAACCAAGACACACACTTTTTGCAAACATTTTAGAACCAATACACACACTTTTTGCAAACATTTCAGAACCAAGAAACACACTTTTTGCAAACATTTTAGAAGCAAGACACACACTTTTTGTAAACATTTTAGAACCAAGACACAGACTTTTTGCAAACATTTTTGAACCAAGACACACACATTTTGCAGACATTTTAGAACCAAGACACACATTTTTTGCAAACATTTTAGAACAAAAACACATACTTTTTGAAAACATTTTCGAACCAAAACACATAATTTTTCAAAACATTTTAGACCCAAAAGACTTTTTGCAAACATTTTAGAACCAAAACACTTTGCAAACATTTTTGAAGCAAAAACACCTTTTGCAAACATTTTAGAACCAAAATATTTTGCAAACATTTTAGAACCAAATCAATTTTTGCAAACAATTTAGAACCAAAACACCTTCTGCAATCATTTTCGAAGCAAAACACTTTTTGCAAACATTTTAGAACCAATACACACACTTTTTGCAAACATTTTAGAACCAAAACACTTTTTGCTAACATATTAGAACCAATACACCTTTTGCAAACATTTAGAACCAAGACACACACATTTTGCAAACATTTTAGAACCAAGTCATACACTTTTTGAAAACATTTTAGAACCAAGACACACACTTTTTGCAAACATTTTAGAACCAAGACACACACATTTTGAAAACATTTTAGAACCAAAACACTTTTTGCAAATTTTAGAACCAAAATATTTTTTGCAACCATTTTAGAACCAAGACACACACTTTTTGTAAACATTTTAGAACCAAGACACACACTTTTTGCAAACATTTTAGAACCAATACACACTTTTTGCAAACATTTCAGAACCAAGAAACACACTTTTTGCAAACATTTTAGAACCAAGACACACACTTTTTGCAAACATTTTAGAACCAAGACACACACATTTTGCAAACATTTCAGAACCAAGACACACACTTTTTGCAAACATTTTAGAACCAAGACACACACATTTTGCAAACATTTTAGAACCAAGACACACATATTTTGAAAACATTTCAGAACCAATACACACACTTTTTGCAAACATTTCAGAACCAAGACACACACTTTTTGCAAACATTTTAGAACCAAAACACATACTTTTTGCAAACATTTTAGAACCAAAATACATACTTTTTGAAAACATTTTAGAACCAAAACACATACTTTTTGAAAACATTTTAGACCCAAAACTCTTTTTGCAAACATTTTTGAAGCAAAAACACCTTTTGCAAACATTTTAGAACCAAAACATTTTGCAAACATTTTAGAACCAAATCAATTTTTGCAAACAATTTAGAACCAAAACACTTTTTGCAAACATTTAAGAACCAAAACACTTTTTGCAAACATTTTAGAACCAAAACACTTTTTGCAAACATTTCAGAACAAAGACACACTATTTTTGCAAACATTTTAGAACCAAATTATGTTGCAAACATTTTAGAACCAAAACACTTTTTGCAAACATTTTTGAACCAAAACACATTTTGCAAACATTTTAGAACTAAAACACTTTTTGCAAACATTTTAGAACCAAAACACTTTTTGCAAACATTTCAGAACCAAGCCACACACTTTTTGCTAACAATTTAGAAGCAAACACACACTTTTGTAAACATTTTAGAACCAAGTCACACACTTTTTGCAAACATTTTAGAACCAAGACACACACATTTTGAAAACATTTTAGAACCAAAACACTTTTTGCAAATTTTAGAACCAAAATATTTTTTGCAAACATTTTAGAACCAAGACACACACTTTTTGCAAACATTTTAGAACCAAGACACACACTTTTTGTAAACATTTTAGAACCAAGACACACACTTTTTGCAAACATTTTAGAACCAATACACACACTTTTTGCAAACATATCAGAACCAAGAAACACACTTTTTGCAAACATTTTAGAAGCAAGACACACACTTTTTGTAAACATTTTAGAACCAAGACACAGACTTTTTGCAAACATTTTTGAACCAAGACACACACATTTTGCAGACATTTTAGAACCAAGACACACATTTTTTGCAAACATTTTAGAACAAAAACACATACTTTTTGAAAACATTTTCGAACCAAAACACATAATTTTTCAAAACATTTTAGACCCAAAAGACTTTTTGCAAACATTTTAGAACCAAAACACTTTGCAAACATTTTTGAAGCAAAAACACCTTTTGCAAACATTTTAGAACCAAAATATTTTGCAAACATTTTAGAACCAAATCAATTTTTGCAAACAATTTAGAACCAAAACACCTTCTGCAATCATTTTCGAAGCAAAACACTTTTTGCAAACATTTTAGAACCAAATCATTTTGCAAACATTTTAGAACCAAAACACTTTTTGCCAACATTTTAGAACCAATACACACACTTTTTGCAAACATTTTAGAACCAAAACACTTTTTGCTAACATATTAGAACCAATACACCTTTTGCAAACATTTAGAACCAAGACACACACATTTTGCAAACATTTTAGAACCAAGTCACACACTTTTTGAAAACATTTTAGAACCAAGACACACACTTTTTGCAAACATTTTAGAACCAAGACACACACATTTTGAAAACATTTTAGAACCAAAACACTTTTTGCAAATTTTAGAACCAAAATATTTTTTGCAACCATTTTAGAACCAAGACACACACTTTTTGTAAACATTTTAGAACCAAGACACACACTTTTTGCAAACATTTTAGAACCAATACACACACTTTTTGCAAACATTTCAGAACCAAGAAACACACTTTTTGCAAACATTTTAGAAGCAAGACACAGACTTTTTGTAAACATTTTAGAACCAAGACACAGACTTTTTGCAAACATTTTTGAACCAATACACACACATTTTGCAGACATTTTAGAACCAAGACACACATTTTTTGCAAACATTTTAGAACCAAGACACACACATTTTGCAAACATTTCAGAACCAAGACACACACTTTTTGCAAACATTTTAGAACCAAGACACACACATTTTGCAAACATTTTAGAACCAAGACACATATTTTGAAAACATTTCAGAACCAATACACACACTTTTTGCAAACATTTCAGAACCAAGACACACACTTTTTGCAAACATTTTAGAACCAAAACACATACTTTTTGCAAACATTTTAGAACCAAAATACATACTTTTTGAAAACATTTTAGAACCAAAACACATACTTTTTGAAAACATTTTAGACCCAAAACTCTTTTTGCAAACATTTTTGAAGCAAAAACACCTTTTGCAAACATTTTAGAACCAAAACATTTTGCAAACATTTTAGAACCAAATCAATTTTTGCAAACAATTTAGAACCAAAACACTTTTTGCAAACATTTAAGAACCAAAACACTTTTTCCAAACATTTTAGAACCAAAACACTTTTTGCAAACATTTCAGAACAAAGACACACTATTTTTGCAAACATTTTAGAACCAAATTATGTTGCAAACATTTTAGAACCAAAACACTTTTTGCAAACATTTTTGAACCAAAACACATTTTGCAAACATTTTAGAACTAAAACACTTTTTGCAAACATTTTAGAACCAAAACACTTTTTGCAAACATTTCAGAACAAAGACACACTATTTTTGCAAACATTTCAGAACAAAGACACACTATTTTTGCAAACATTTCAGAACAAAGACACACAATTTTTGCAAACATTTTAGAACCAAGACACACACTTTTTGTAAACATTTTGGAACCAAGACACACACTTTTTGCAAATATTTTAGAAACAAGACACACACTTATTGCAAACATTTTAGAACCAAGACACACACTTTTAACAAACATTTTAGATCCAAAACACTTTTTGCAAACATTTTAGATCCAGTACACACACTTTTTGCAAACATTTTAGAACCAAGACACACACTTTTTGCAAACATTTTAGAACCAAGACACACACAGTTTGAAAACATTTTAGAATCAAAACACTTTTTGCAATCATTTTATAACCAAAATACATTTTGCAAACATTTTAGAACCAAGCCACTCACTTTTTGCAAACATTTCAGAACCAAGCCACACACTTTTTGCTAACAATTTAGAAGCAAACACACACTTTTGTAAACATTTTAGAACCAAGTCACACACTTTTTGCAAACATTTTTGAACCAAGACACACACATTTTGAAAACATTTTAGAACCAAAACACTTTTTGCAAATTTTAGAACCAAAATATTTTTTGCAAACATTTTAGAACCAAGACACACACTTTTTGCAAACATTTTAGAACCAAGACACACACTTTTTGTAAACATTTTAGAACCAAGACACACACTTTTTGCAAACATTTTAGAACCAATACACACACTTTTTGCAAACATTTCAGAACCAAGAAACACACTTTTTGCAAACATTTTAGAAGCAAGACACACACTTTTTGTAAACATTTTAGAACCAAGACACAGACTTTTTGCAAACATTTTTGAACCAAGACACACACATTTTGCAGACATTTTAGAACCAAGACACACATTTTTTGCAAACATTTTAGAACAAAAACACATACTTTTTGAAAACATTTTCGAACCAAAACACATAATTTTTCAAAACATTTTAGACCCAAAAGACTTTTTGCAAACATTTTAGAACCAAAACACTTTGCAAACATTTTTGAAGCAAAAACACCTTTTGCAAACATTTTAGAACCAAAATATTTTGCAAACATTTTAGAACCAAATCAATTTTTGCAAACAATTTAGAACCAAAACACCTTCTGCAATCATTTTCGAAGCAAAACACTTTTTGCAAACATTTTAGAACCAATACACACACTTTTTGCAAACATTTTAGAACCAAAACACTTTTTGCTAACATATTAGAACCAATACACCTTTTGCAAACATTTAGAACCAAGACACACACATTTTGCAAACATTTTAGAACCAAGTCATACACTTTTTGAAAACATTTTAGAACCAAGACACACACTTTTTGCAAACATTTTAGAACCAAGACACACACATTTTGAAAACATTTTAGAACCAAAACACTTTTTGCAAATTTTAGAACCAAAATATTTTTTGCAACCATTTTAGAACCAAGACACACACTTTTTGTAAACATTTTAGAACCAAGACACACACTTTTTGCAAACATTTTAGAACCAATACATACTTTTTGCAAACATTTCAGAACCAAGAAACACACTTTTTGCAAACATTTTAGAACCAAGACACACACTTTTTGCAAACATTTTAGAACCAAGACACACACATTTTGCAAACATTTCAGAACCAAGACACACACTTTTTGCAAACATTTTAGAACCAAGACACACACATTTTGCAAACATTTTAGAACCAAGACACACATATTTTGAAAACATTTCAGAACCAATACACACACTTTTTGCAAACATTTCAGAACCAAGACACACACTTTTTGCAAACATTTTAGAACCAAAACACATACTTTTTGCAAACATTTTAGAACCAAAATACATACTTTTTGAAAACATTTTAGAACCAAAACACATACTTTTTGAAAACATTTTAGACCCAAAACTCTTTTTGCAAACATTTTTGAAGCAAAAACACCTTTTGCAAACATTTTAGAACCAAAACATTTTGCAAACATTTTAGAACCAAATCAATTTTTGCAAACAATTTAGAACCAAAACACTTTTTGCAAACATTTAAGAACCAAAACACTTTTTGCAAACATTTTAGAACCAAAACACTTTTTGCAAACATTTCAGAACAAAGACACACTATTTTTGCAAACATTTTAGAACCAAATTATGTTGCAAACATTTTAGAACCAAAACACTTTTTGCAAACATTTTTGAACCAAAACACATTTTGCAAACATTTTAGAACTAAAACACTTTTTGCAAACATTTTAGAACCAAAACACTTTTTGCAAACATTTCAGAACCAAGCCACACACTTTTTGCTAACAATTTAGAAGCAAACACACACTTTTGTAAACATTTTAGAACCAAGTCACACACTTTTTGCAAACATTTTAGAACCAAGACACACACATTTTGAAAACATTTTAGAACCAAAACACTTTTTGCAAATTTTAGAACCAAAATATTTTTTGCAAACATTTTAGAACCAAGACACACACTTTTTGCAAACATTTTAGAACCAAGACACACACTTTTTGTAAACATTTTAGAACCAAGACACACACTTTTTGCAAACATTTTAGAACCAATACACACACTTTTTGCAAACATATCAGAACCAAGAAACACACTTTTTGCAAACATTTTAGAAGCAAGACACACACTTTTTGTAAACATTTTAGAACCAAGACACAGACTTTTTGCAAACATTTTTGAACCAAGACACACACATTTTGCAGACATTTTAGAACCAAGACACACATTTTTTGCAAACATTTTAGAACAAAAACACATACTTTTTGAAAACATTTTCGAACCAAAACACATAATTTTTCAAAACATTTTAGACCCAAAAGACTTTTTGCAAACATTTTAGAACCAAAACACTTTGCAAACATTTTTGAAGCAAAAACACCTTTTGCAAACATTTTAGAACCAAAATATTTTGCAAACATTTTAGAACCAAATCAATTTTTGCAAACAATTTAGAACCAAAACACCTTCTGCAATCATTTTCGAAGCAAAACACTTTTTGCAAACATTTTAGAACCAAATCATTTTGCAAACATTTTAGAACCAAAACACTTTTTGCCAACATTTTAGAACCAATACACACACTTTTTGCAAACATTTTAGAACCAAAACACTTTTTGCTAACATATTAGAACCAATACACCTTTTGCAAACATTTAGAACCAAGACACACACATTTTGCAAACATTTTAGAACCAAGTCACACACTTTTTGAAAACATTTTAGAACCAAGACACACACTTTTTGCAAACATTTTAGAACCAAGACACACACATTTTGAAAACATTTTAGAACCAAAACACTTTTTGCAAATTTTAGAACCAAAATATTTTTTGCAACCATTTTAGAACCAAGACACACACTTTTTGTAAACATTTTAGAACCAAGACACACACTTTTTGCAAACATTTTAGAACCAATACACACACTTTTTGCAAACATTTCAGAACCAAGAAACACACTTTTTGCAAACATTTTAGAAGCAAGACACAGACTTTTTGTAAACATTTTAGAACCAAGACACAGACTTTTTGCAAACATTTTTGAACCAATACACACACATTTTGCAGACATTTTAGAACCAAGACACACATTTTTTGCAAACATTTTAGAACAAAAACACATACTTTTTGAAAACATTTTCGAACCAAAACACATAATTTTTTAAAACATTTTAGACCCAAAAGACTTTTTGCAAACATTTTAGAACCAAAACACTTTGCAAACATTTTTGAAGCAAAAACACCTTTTGCAAACATTTTAGAACCAAAACATTTTGCAAACATTTTGCAAACATTTTAGAACCAAATCCATTTTTGCAAACAATTTAGAACCAAAACACTTTTTGCAAACATTTAAGAACCAAAACACCTTTTGCAAACATTTTAGAACCAAATCATTTTGCAAACATTTTAGAACCAAAACACTTTTTGCAAACATTTCAGAACAAAGACACACTATTTTTGCAAACATTTCAGAACAAAGACACACAATTTTTGCAAACAATTTAGAACCAAGACACACTTTTTGCAAACATTTTAGAACCAAGACACACACTTTTTGCAAACATTTTAGAAGCACGACACACACTTTTTGTAAACATTTTGGAACCAAGACACACACTTTTTGCAAACATTTTAGAAACAAGACACACACTTATTCCAAACATTTTAGAACCAAGACACACACTTTTAGCAAACATTTTAGATCCAAAACACTTTTTGCAAATATTTTAGAACCAGTACACACACTTTTTGCAAACATTTTGGAACCAAGACACACACTTTTTGCAAACATTTTAGAAACAAGACACACACTTATTCCAAACATTTTAGAACCAAGACACACACTTTTAGCAAACATTTTAGATCCAAAACACTTTTTGCAAACATTTTAGAACCAGTACACACACTTTTTGCAAACATTTTAGAACCAAGACACACACTTTTTGCAAACATTTCAGAACCAAGCCACACACTTTTTGCAAACATTTTAGAACCAAGACACACACTTTTTGCAAACATTTTAGAACCAAGACACACACATTTTGAAAACATTTTAGAACCAAAACACTTTTTGCAAATTTTAGAACCAAAATATTTTTTGCAAACATTTTAGAACCAAGACACACACTTTTTGCAAACATTTTAGAACCAATACACACACTTTTTGCAAACATTTCAGAACCAAGACACACACTTTTTGCAAACATTTTAGAACCAAAACACTTTTTGCAAACATTTTAGAACCAAGCCACTCACTTTTTGCAAACATTTCAGAACCAAGACACACACTTTTTGCAATTTAGAAGCAAGACACACACTTTTTGCAAACATTTTAGAACCAAGACACACACTTTTTGTAAACATTTTAGAACCAAGACACACACTTTTTGCAAACATTTTAGAACCAATACACACACTTTTTGCAAACATTTCAGAACCAAGAAACACACTTTTTGCAAACATTTTAGAAGCAAGACACACACTTTTTGTAAACATTTTAGAACCAAGACACAGACTTTTTGCAAACATTTTTGAACCAAGACACACACATTTTGCAGACATTTTAGAACCAAGACACACATTTTTTGCAAACATTTTAGAACAAAAACACATACTTTTTGAAAACATTTTCGAACCAAAACACATAATTTTTCAAAACATTTTAGACCCAAAAGACTTTTTGCAAACATTTTAGAACCAAAACACTTTGCAAACATTTTTGAAGCAAAAACACCTTTTGCAAACATTTTAGAACCAAAATATTTTGCAAACATTTTAGAACCAAATCAATTTTTGCAAACAATTTAGAACCAAAACACCTTCTGCAATCATTTTCGAAGCAAAACACTTTTTGCAAACATTTTAGAACCAATACACACACTTTTTGCAAACATTTTAGAACCAAAACACTTTTTGCTAACATATTAGAACCAATACACCTTTTGCAAACATTTAGAACCAAGACACACACATTTTGCAAACATTTTAGAACCAAGTCATACACTTTTTGAAAACATTTTAGAACCAAGACACACACTTTTTGCAAACATTTTAGAACCAAGACACACACATTTTGAAAACATTTTAGAACCAAAACACTTTTTGCAAATTTTAGAACCAAAATATTTTTTGCAACCATTTTAGAACCAAGACACACACTTTTTGTAAACATTTTAGAACCAAGACACACACTTTTTGCAAACATTTTAGAACCAATACACACTTTTTGCAAACATTTCAGAACCAAGAAACACACTTTTTGCAAACATTTTAGAACCAAGACACACACTTTTTGCAAACATTTTAGAACCAAGACACACACATTTTGCAAACATTTCAGAACCAAGACACACACTTTTTGCAAACATTTTAGAACCAAGACACACACATTTTGCAAACATTTTAGAACCAAGACACACATATTTTGAAAACATTTCAGAACCAATACACACACTTTTTGCAAACATTTCAGAACCAAGACACACACTTTTTGCAAACATTTTAGAACCAAAACACATACTTTTTGCAAACATTTTAGAACCAAAATACATACTTTTTGAAAACATTTTAGAACCAAAACACATACTTTTTGAAAACATTTTAGACCCAAAACTCTTTTTGCAAACATTTTTGAAGCAAAAACACCTTTTGCAAACATTTTAGAACCAAAACATTTTGCAAACATTTTAGAACCAAATCAATTTTTGCAAACAATTTAGAACCAAAACACTTTTTGCAAACATTTAAGAACCAAAACACTTTTTGCAAACATTTTAGAACCAAAACACTTTTTGCAAACATTTCAGAACAAAGACACACTATTTTTGCAAACATTTTAGAACCAAATTATGTTGCAAACATTTTAGAACCAAAACACTTTTTGCAAACATTTTTGAACCAAAACACATTTTGCAAACATTTTAGAACTAAAACACTTTTTGCAAACATTTTAGAACCAAAACACTTTTTGCAAACATTTCAGAACCAAGCCACACACTTTTTGCTAACAATTTAGAAGCAAACACACACTTTTGTAAACATTTTAGAACCAAGTCACACACTTTTTGCAAACATTTTAGAACCAAGACACACACATTTTGAAAACATTTTAGAACCAAAACACTTTTTGCAAATTTTAGAACCAAAATATTTTTTGCAAACATTTTAGAACCAAGACACACACTTTTTGCAAACATTTTAGAACCAAGACACACACTTTTTGTAAACATTTTAGAACCAAGACACACACTTTTTGCAAACATTTTAGAACCAATACACACACTTTTTGCAAACATATCAGAACCAAGAAACACACTTTTTGCAAACATTTTAGAAGCAAGACACACACTTTTTGTAAACATTTTAGAACCAAGAAACACACTTTTTGCAAACATTTTTGAACCAAGACACACACATTTTGCAGACATTTTAGAACCAAGACACACATTTTTTGCAAACATTTTAGAACAAAAACACATACTTTTTGAAAACATTTTCGAACCAAAACACATAATTTTTCAAAACATTTTAGACCCAAAAGACTTTTTGCAAACATTTTAGAACCAAAACACTTTGCAAACATTTTTGAAGCAAAAACACCTTTTGCAAACATTTTAGAACCAAAATATTTTGCAAACATTTTAGAACCAAATCAATTTTTGCAAACAATTTAGAACCAAAACACCTTCTGCAATCATTTTCGAAGCAAAACACTTTTTGCAAACATTTTAGAACCAAATCATTTTGCAAACATTTTAGAACCAAAACACTTTTTGCCAACATTTTAGAACCAATACACACACTTTTTGCAAACATTTTAGAACCAAAACACTTTTTGCTAACATATTAGAACCAATACACCTTTTGCAAACATTTAGAACCAAGACACACACATTTTGCAAACATTTTAGAACCAAGTCACACACTTTTTGAAAACATTTTAGAACCAAGACACACACTTTTTGCAAACATTTTAGAACCAAGACACACACATTTTGAAAACATTTTAGAACCAAAACACTTTTTGCAAATTTTAGAACCAAAATATTTTTTGCAACCATTTTAGAACCAAGACACACACTTTTTGTAAACATTTTAGAACCAAGACACACACTTTTTGCAAACATTTTAGAACCAATACACACACTTTTTGCAAACATTTCAGAACCAAGAAACACACTTTTTGCAAACATTTTAGAAGCAAGACACAGACTTTTTGTAAACATTTTAGAACCAAGACACAGACTTTTTGCAAACATTTTTGAACCAATACACACACATTTTGCAGACATTTTAGAACCAAGACACACATTTTTTGCAAACATTTTAGAACAAAAACACATACTTTTTGAAAACATTTTCGAACCAAAACACATAATTTTTTAAAACATTTTAGACCCAAAAGACTTTTTGCAAACATTTTAGAACCAAAACACTTTGCAAACATTTTTGAAGCAAAAACACCTTTTGCAAACATTTTAGAACCAAAACATTTTGCAAACATTTTGCAAACATTTTAGAACCAAATCCATTTTTGCAAACAATTTAGAACCAAAACACTTTTTGCAAACATTTAAGAACCAAAACACCTTTTGCAAACATTTTAGAACCAAATCATTTTGCAAACATTTTAGAACCAAAACACTTTTTGCAAACATTTCAGAACAAAGACACACTATTTTTGCAAACATTTCAGAACAAAGACACACAATTTTTGCAAACAATTTAGAACCAAGACACACTTTTTGCAAACATTTTAGAACCAAGACACACACTTTTTGCAAACATTTTAGAAGCACGACACACACTTTTTGTAAACATTTTGGAACCAAGACACACACTTTTTGCAAACATTTTAGAAACAAGACACACACTTATTCCAAACATTTTAGAACCAAGACACACACTTTTAGCAAACATTTTAGATCCAAAACACTTTTTGCAAATATTTTAGAACCAGTACACACACTTTTTGCAAACATTTTGGAACCAAGACACACACTTTTTGCAAACATTTTAGAAACAAGACACACACTTATTCCAAACATTTTAGAACCAAGACACACACTTTTAGCAAACATTTTAGATCCAAAACACTTTTTGCAAACATTTTAGAACCAGTACACACACTTTTTGCAAACATTTTAGAACCAAGACACACACTTTTTGCAAACATTTCAGAACCAAGCCACACACTTTTTGCAAACATTTTAGAACCAAGACACACACTTTTTGCAAACATTTTAGAACCAAGACACACACATTTTGAAAACATTTTAGAACCAAAACACTTTTTGCAAATTTTAGAACCAAAATATTTTTTGCAAACATTTTAGAACCAAGACACACACTTTTTGCAAACATTTTAGAACCAATACACACACTTTTTGCAAACATTTCAGAACCAAGACACACACTTTTTGCAAACATTTTAGAACCAAAACACTTTTTGCAAACATTTTAGAACCAAGCCACTCACTTTTTGCAAACATTTCAGAACCAAGACACACACTTTTTGCAATTTAGAAGCAAGACACACAATTTTTGCAAACATTTTAGAACCAAGACACACACATTTTGCAAACATTTTAGAACCAAGTCACACACTTTTTGAAAACATTTTAGAACCAAGACACACACTTTTTGCTAACATTTTAGAACCAAGACACACACATTTTGAAAATATTTTAGAACCAAGACACACACTTTTTGCAAACATTTTAGAACCAAAACACTTTTTGCAAACATTTTAGAACCAAAATATTTTTTGCAAACATTTTAGAACCAAGACACACACTTTTTGCAAACATTTTAGAACCAAGACACACACTTTTTGTAAACATTTTAGAACCAAGACACAGACTTTTTGCAAACATTTTTGAACCAAGACACACAAATTTTGCAGACATTTTAGAACCAAGACACACATTTTTGCAAACATTTTAGAACCAAAACACATACTTTTTGAAAACATTTTAGAACCAAAACACATACTTTTTGAAAACATTTTAGACCCAGAACACTTTTTGCAAACATTTTAGAACCAAAACACTTTTTGCAAACATTTTTGAAGCAAAAACACATACATTTTGCAAACATTTTAGAACCAAATCATTTTGCAATCATTTTAGAACCAAAACACTTTTTCAAACATTTTAGAACCAAATCATTTTGCAAACATTTTAGAACCAAAACACTTTTTGCAAACATTTTAGAACCAATACACACACCTTTTGCAAACATTTTAGAACCAAGACCCACACATTTTGCAAACATTTTAGAACGAAGACACACACTTTTTGAAAGCATTATAGAAACTAGACACACAATTTTTGCAAACATTTTAGAACCAAAATACTTTTTGCAAACATTTTAGAACCAATACACACACTTTTTGCAAACATTTTAGAACCAAGACACTTTTTGCTAACATATTAGAACCAATACACCTTTTGCAAACATTTTAGAACCAAGACACTTTTTGCAAATATTTCAGAACCAAGACACCCTCTTTTTGCAAACATTTTAGAACCAAGACACACACTTTTTGCAAACATTTTAGAACCAAGACACACACATTTTGCAAACATTTCAGAACCAAGACACACACTTTTTGCAAACATTTTAGAACCAAGACACACACATTTTGCAAACATTTTAGAACCAAGACACACATATTTTGAAAACATTTCAGAACCAATACACACACTTTTTGCAAACATTTCAGAACCAAGACACACACTTTTTGCAAACATTTTAGAACCAAAACACATACTTTTTGCAAACATTTTAGAACCAAAATACATACTTTTTGAAAACATTTTAGAACCAAAACACATACTTTTTGAAAACATTTTAGACCCAAAACTCTTTTTGCAAACATTTTTGAAGCAAAAACACCTTTTGCAAACATTTTAGAACCAAAACATTTTGCAAACATTTTAGAACCAAATCAATTTTTGCAAACAATTTAGAACCAAAACACTTTTTGCAAACATTTAAGAACCAAAACACTTTTTGCAAACATTTTAGAACCAAAACACTTTTTGCAAACATTTCAGAACAAAGACACACTATTTTTGCAAACATTTTAGAACCAAATTATGTTGCAAACATTTTAGAACCAAAACACTTTTTGCAAACATTTTTGAACCAAAACACATTTTGCAAACATTTTAGAACTAAAACACTTTTTGCAAACATTTTAGAACCAAAACACTTTTTGCAAACATTTCAGAACAAAGACACACTATTTTTGCAAACATTTCAGAACAAAGACACACTATTTTTGCAAACATTTCAGAACAAAGACACACAATTTTTGCAAACATTTTAGAACCAAGACACACACTTTTTGTAAACATTTTGGAACCAAGACACACACTTTTTGCAAATATTTTAGAAACAAGACACACACTTATTGCAAACATTTTAGAACCAAGACACACACTTTTAACAAACATTTTAGATCCAAAACACTTTTTGCAAACATTTTAGATCCAGTACACACACTTTTTGCAAACATTTTAGAACCAAGACACACACTTTTTGCAAACATTTTAGAACCAAGACACACACAGTTTGAAAACATTTTAGAATCAAAACACTTTTTGCAATCATTTTATAACCAAAATACATTTTGCAAACATTTTAGAACCAAGCCACTCACTTTTTGCAAACATTTCAGAACCAAGCCACACACTTTTTGCTAACAATTTAGAAGCAAACACACACTTTTGTAAACATTTTAGAACCAAGTCACACACTTTTTGCAAACATTTTTGAACCAAGACACACACATTTTGAAAACATTTTAGAACCAAAACACTTTTTGCAAATTTTAGAACCAAAATATTTTTTGCAAACATTTTAGAACCAAGACACACACTTTTTGCAAACATTTTAGAACCAAGACACACACTTTTTGTAAACATTTTAGAACCAAGACACACACTTTTTGCAAACATTTTAGAACCAATACACACACTTTTTGCAAACATTTCAGAACCAAGAAACACACTTTTTGCAAACATTTTAGAAGCAAGACACACACTTTTTGTAAACATTTTAGAACCAAGACACAGACTTTTTGCAAACATTTTTGAACCAAGACACACACATTTTGCAGACATTTTAGAACCAAGACACACATTTTTTGCAAACATTTTAGAACAAAAACACATACTTTTTGAAAACATTTTCGAACCAAAACACATAATTTTTCAAAACATTTTAGACCCAAAAGACTTTTTGCAAACATTTTAGAACCAAATCCATTTTTGCAAACAATTTAGAACCAAAACACTTTTTGCAAACATTTAAGAACCAAAACACCTTTTGCAAACATTTTCGAAGCAAAACACTTTTTGCAAACATTTTAGAACCAAATCATTTTGCAAACATTTTAGAACCAAAACACTTTTTGCCAACATTTTAGAACCAATACACACACTTTTTGCAAACATTTTAGAACCAAAACACTTTTTGCTAACATATTAGAACCAATACACCTTTTGCAAACATTTAGAACCAAGACACACACATTTTGCAAACATTTTAGAACCAAGTCACACACTTTTTGAAAACATTTTAGAACCAAGACACACACTTTTTGCAAACATTTTAGAACCAAGACACACACATTTTGAAAACATTTTAGAACCAAAACACTTTTTGCAAATTTTAGAACCAAAATATTTTTTGCAACCATTTTAGAACCAAGACACACACTTTTTGTAAACATTTTAGAACCAAGACACACACTTTTTGCAAACATTTTAGAACCAATACACACACTTTTTGCAAACATTTCAGAACCAAGAAACACACTTTTTGCAAACATTTTAGAAGCAAGACACAGACTTTTTGTAAACATTTTAGAACCAAGACACAGACTTTTTGCAAACATTTTTGAACCAAGACACACACATTTTGCAGACATTTTAGAACCAAGACACACATTTTTTGCAAACATTTTAGAACAAAAACACATACTTTTTGAAAACATTTTCGAACCTAAACACATAATTTTTCAAAACATTTTAGACCCAAAAGACTTTTTGCAAACATTTTAGAACCAAAACACTTTGCAAACATTTTTGAAGCAAAAACACCTTTTGCAAACATTTTAGAACCAAAACATTTTGCAAACATTTTGCAAACATTTTAGAACCAAATCCATTTTTGCAAACAATTTAGAACCAAAACACTTTTTGCAAACATTTTAGAACCAAATCATTTTGCAAACATTTTAGAACCAAAACACTTTTTGCAAACATTTCAGAACAAAGACACACTATTTTTGCAAACATTTCAGAACAAAGACACACAATTTTTGCAAACATTTTAGAACCAAGAAACACTTTTTGCAAACATTTTAGAACCAAGACACACACTTTTTGCAAACATTTTAGAAGCACGACACACATTTTTTGCAAACATTTTAGAACCAAGACACACACTTTTTGCAAACATTTTAGAACCAAGACACACACTTTTTGCAAATATTTCAGAAGCAAGACACACACTTTTTGAAAACAATTTAGAACCAAGACACACACTTTTTGCAAACATTTTAGAACCAAGACACACACATTTTGCAAACATTTTAGAACCAAGACACACACTTTTTGCAAACATTTTAGAACCAAAACACATACTTTTTGCAAACATTTTAGAACCAAAATACATACTTTTTGAAAACATTTTAGAACCAAAACACATACTTTTTGAAAACATTTTAGACCCAAAACACTTTTTGCAAACATTTTTGAAGCAAAAACACCTTTTGCAAACATTTTAGAACCAAAACATTTTGCAAACATTTTAGAACCAAATCAATTTTTGCAAACAATTTAGAACCAAAACACTTTTTGCAAACATTTAAGAACCAAAACACTTTTTGCAAACATTTTCGAAGCAAAACACTTTTTGCAAACATTTTAGAACCAAATCATTTTGCAAACATTTTAGAACCAAAACACTTTTTGCAAACAGTTTTGAACCAAAACACATTTTGCAAACATTTTAGAACTAAAACACTTTTTGCAAACATTTTAGAACCAAAACACTTTTTGCAAACATTTCAGAACAAAGACACACTATTTGTGCAAACATTTCAGAACAAAGACACACAATTTTTGCAAACATTTTAGAACCAAGACACACACTTTTTGCAAACATTTTAGATCCAAAACACTTTTTGCAAACATTTTAGAACCAGTACACACACTTTTTGCAAACATTTTAGAACCAAGACACACACTTTTTGCAAACATTTTAGAACCAAGACACACACATTTTGAAAACATTTTAGAATCAAAACACTTTTTGCAATCATTTTAGAACCAAAATACATTTTGCAAACATTTTAGAACCAAGCCACACACTTTTTGCAAACATTTCAGAACCAAGACACACACTTTTTGCAAACAATTTAGAAGCAAGACACACAATTTTTGCAAACATTTTAGAACCAAGACACATTTTTTGCAAACATTTTAGAACCAAGACACACACTTTTTGCAAACATTTTAGAAGCAAAGACACTTTTTGTAAACATTTTAGAAACAAGACACACACTTTTTGCAAACATTTTAGAACCAAGACACACACATTTTGCAAACATTTTAGAACCAAGTCACACACTTTTTGAAAACATTTTAGAACCAAGACACACACTTTTTGCAAACATTTTAGAACCAAAACACTTTTCGCAAACATTTTAGAACCAAAATATTTTTTGCAAACATTTTAGAACCAAGACACACACTTTTTGCAAACATTTTAGAACCAATACACACACTTTTTGCAAACATTTCAGAACCAAGACACAACCTTTTTGCAAACATTTTAGAACCAAAACACACACTTTTTGTAAACAATTTGGAACCAAGACACACACTTTTTGCAAACATTTTAGAACCAAGACACACACTTTTTGCAAACAATGTAGAAGCAAGACACACAATTTTTGCAAACATTTTAGAACCAAGACACATTTTTTGCAAACATTTTAGAACCAAGACACTCACTTTTTGCAAACATTTTAGAATTAAACACACACTTTTTGTAAACATTTTAGAAACAAGACACACACTTTTTGCAAACATTTTAGAACCAAGACACACACATTTTGCAAACATTTTAGAACCAAGTCACACACTTTTTGAAAACATTTTAGAACCAAGACACACACTTTTTGCAAACATTTTAGAACCAAAACACTTTTTGCAAACATTTTAGAACCAAAATATATATATATATATTTTTTTGAAAATATTTTTTATTGGAGATAAGTACACAACCTATTAACATCATTACAGTCTTACATTTTTGAATTGATAATATTGTCAATTATTATTACATTGTCTCCAATAGCTTTTGCCTTTTTTTTTTAAAAACTAGATAGAACTAAAAAGATAGATGAAGTAAAGAAAGAAAAGAGAGAGAAGAAAAGAGAGAACAAAAAAACAAAACAAAAAAAAAAAAAAAGAGAAAGATAGTTAAAGAAGAATGGAAAAATTTATTAAAATAAAAAACTTCATTCGAGATATATTCGTACATTTCAGAGTATAGCATTTCATCCATTCTTTAGCCTGAGTGTTAGTCAGGTTCCTCTGCTGAACCATTCTGACCCTTTAAATAATCAATAAAGGGAGACCATGTTCCAACGAATAATTCCTGTTTGTCCAACAGGGAAAATCTGATTCTTTCCACGTTTAAGGTCTCCGTCATTTCTATAATCCACATTTTGATTGTGGGGGTTATAGGGCCTTTCCAAAATTTTAGAATTAATTTTTTTCCTGTTATTATACTATAATCAATAAAGTTTCTTTGTGTTGTTGTTAATGTTTGATTTAATTCTAATGTTCCAAGTATTATTAATTTTGGATCCGGGTCCAATTGTGTGCTGGTCACTTTAGATATTATACTAAAAATATTTACCCAGAATTTTTTAATTTTTATACAGTTTGCAAACATATGAGATAAGGTAGCTTCTAAATGTTGACATTTATCACATATAGGTGAGATATGTTGAAAGATTTTATGTAATTTTGTTTTTGAATAATGTAACCTATGTATTACTTTAAATTGTATTAAAGAATGTCTGGCATTTAATGAACATTGATGTATGTGTTGTAAACTTTCTTCCCAAGTATCTTTCGTTATTATTTGATTTAATTCTTTTTCCCATATTTGTCTGTGTAAGTCCGTCGATGGAATGTCACTGTCTAATAAGATATTAATTTTTCTGTATTAGGATGTTTATTCCAACATTCGTCAAGAATTTCTGAATTTCTAATTTGAAAATTTTGAGTATTCGATTTTACATAATCTCTGAGTTGAAGATATCTGAAATAATCATTTCCTCGGAGTCCATAAGTCTGTTGCAACTCCTGAAATGTCAGAAAAGTGCCTTCCTTGTAAAGTTGTCCCATATTTTTAATTCCATAATTCTTCCATTGTGTATAACCCCTGTCCAACCATGAGGGCTTAAACAAAGGGTTATTCACAATTGGAAGAAAAAGTGATAAATTATCTAATTTTAATGTCTTTTTTAATTGTTTCCAAATTCGTATAGCACTAAATTTTATAGGGGTTTCCCTATAATTTTTTTTGTTTAATTTAGACGTAGCAAATAATATCGAGCCGATATCAAAAGGTAAACAATCTTCCTTTTCCATTTTTAACCAATCTGGTTGTTGATCTATTTCTTCCAACCAGAAATTCATATTTTTAATATTAACTGCCCAAAAATAAAACAGAAAGTTGGGTAAAACCAAGCCTCCATTTATTTTTGATTTACACAAATGTCTTTTGTTTATCCTATGATTCTTATAATCCCAGATAAAATCATTAACAATGGAATCCAATTTTTTTTTAAAGTTTTTTGACAAATATATCGGAATTGTCTGAAAAAGGTATAATATTTGCGGTAAAATTTTTTTGCCAACCATTGAGATAGGAAGTGTTTTCCAGTATTGAATATTCTTATGTAGTTTGTTCAGTAATGGGGGAAAATTTGCTTTAAATAATGATGTATATATCTTAGTTACATCTAGGTATTTAAATTTTTCATTTAGTATTTTAAATGGAAATTGTTGTATTATCTGTTTGTTATGTTCCCTTATTGGCATAATTTCACTTTTATTCCAATTTATTCTGTATCCTGAGAGTGAACCAAATTGGGTTATTAGCTTTAATAAGTTTGGAATACTAATTTCTGGTTTTGTAATGTAAATTAGTACATCATCTGTGTATAGAGAAATTTTATTCACTGTGTCCTTTGTGATATACCCATGTATTTCCGGATGACTCCTAACTCTTTCTGCGAGTGGCTCAATAGCAAGCGCAAATAATAATGGAGATAACGGGCATCCTTGTCTACAACCTCTAGATAGGCTGAATTTAGATGACAACCTTTGGTTTGTTAATATTCTAGCCGTAGGGTTTGTATATAACAGTTTTATCCATGTGCAGAATTTCTCCCCTAGCTCCATATTTTCCATCACCGAAAATAAATAAGACCATTCAACCTGATCAAATGCTTTTTCAGCGTCAAGTGAGATTATTGCTAGATCTTCAGTAATAATTCTCTTAGCATAAATAATATTAAATAATCTTCTTAGATTATAATATGAGTACCGTTTCTGAATAAAGCCTGTTTGGTCAGGGTGTATTAATTTATTCATCACTGTACTTAATCTATGCGCTAGTATTTTAGTTAATATTTTCTGATCTGTGTTTAAAAGTGCAATTGCTCTATATGATCCCGGATCTTCCGGATCTTTATCAACTTTAGGAATAAGTGTTATTATAGATTCATTTAAAGTATCTGGAAGTTTCTGTTGAGTATAGATATGCTCATACAGCCTTTGTAAACGTGGGCAGAGCAAGTCATATTTTTTTTTTATAGAATTCAGAGCCTAAACCATCTGGTCCTACTGCTTTACCATTTTTTAAAGAGCCAATAGACTCCTCAATATCCTTTATCGTAATCTCCCTTTCTAATAATTCTCTATCGTTTGAATCTAAACCTTTTAAATTACATTTTAGTAAAAAATCTGCTATTCCTTCTGGTTGTACTACAGTTTTAGTTGAATAAAGATTATGATAGTATTGGAGAAATCTTTCATTTATATCCTTGGGCATTTTTAATAATTCTCCCGTCTCTGTTCTAATTTTATGAATTATTTTTTCCCCTTCCATTTTTCGTAACTGACGTGCTAATAGTTTTTGTGGTTTGTCTCCAAATTCAAAATGTAATTGTTTGGTTTTTTGATAAAGTTTTATTACTTGTTCTGAATACATTTTGTTTAATTTATATTTCAATACAGCAATTTTATTATGTTTTAAAATAGATGGCATTCTCGCATTTTCTATATCTAGTTGCTTGATTTCACTTTCCAATGTTTGTTGTTTAATCCTGTTCTCTTTATTATATAATACTTGAGCAGAAATTAATGCACCTCGAACAAACGCTTTAAACGTTTCCCACATAAGAGAAGTAGGTGTGTCCGGGTTGTCATTGCGTGATCTGAGATTATAATATTATGGTATTTTGAGTTATAAGTAAATGGGATAAACGTGGAGTCAACTAAAAAATAATCTATTCTTGAGTATGTTTTATGTACTGGTGAGTAAAATGAATATTCCCGTCCAGTTGGATTTTCAATTCTCCAGACATCCTTAATATTAGTGGTATTAATAAATGAATTTAAAAATACACTTGATTGAGATTTTACTTTTTTTTGCCTTGATGATCTATCTAAGTATGAATCTAATGTACAATTGAAGTCTCCTCCAATTATTAATTTACATTGTGTAAATTCAGGAATTTTATTAAATGTTTTATTAAAAAACATAGGGTTATCAAAATTAGGCCCATATACATTAAGAAGAATCACTTTTTCTCCATTTAACTCTCCAACTAATATAATATAGCTACCATCAATATCCGCTATTGTTGATGAATTCGTAAAAGGTATTCCTTTACGAATTAATATTGCAACTCCTCTGGACTTATGGGAAAAAGAGGAATGATATGATTCAGCGATCCACTTAGCTTTAAGTCTATGTTGAGATTCCTTTTTAAGGTGTGTTGCTTGAAGGAATATTATATCTGTTTTGATTGAATTTAGATGTGCCAAAACTTTACCTCTCTTAATTGGTTCATAGATTCCCTTGACATTCCAACTATAAAATGTTATTCCCTGACCCCCTCTTGTCATATTAACATCTTGCATATTGTTTCTAAGGTGGTCTATAACCGAGCAGAAGGTGCAACACATAAAACCTGACCCTGCTCCCGAACCTCAAATAGATGAATTTAAAATCATATACATCGCTCTTCCGAACACATCTCCTTGTATTAGTCTTGTTGTTCCATTCAAACATTAAGTTATAAAAATATTTAAAGTGAAAAAAGTGATAGAATTGGTTAGTATAGGGTGAAAGAAAAAAAACTACATCTACAATTAGTGTAGTTAGTGATAGCCACACTAACGTGGCTAGAATTCTAAAGACTTCCGTAGCCTTTGTAAAAAAAAAATTCCCAGCTCCGTGCCCGAAAAAAAAAAAAAAAAGATTATTTCTGACAATCAAATAACTTCTTTGGGAGTAGCAAACATATATATATACCCATACATACACACACACATACATACATATATACACATATATATATATATATATATATATATATACCCATATGCATACATACATAAGCACGTATCCCTGCAGAAAAGTCCGAAAACAGCATAAATTCACAACGTTATTATTCTCTACATATCATATTAATATCCTCGCTAAATCTATAAATTTAATTTTAAATTGAAAAATAAAGAGATAAACCGTCAAACCTTATTATGACGTAGGCTGAATTACCTCTTGCATATCTTCCTATAGAATATAAGTATGCAACTCATTTCTACGTTAACCAGAAACTGTTAGTTATTAATCATTGTTATCAATCATACCCAGTATTAAATTTTTATGAGTAATATAAATGTTAATAATTTTAGTAGTAATATAGATATTTAATAAGTATTAGTAGTTACATATATAGTTAGATATGAATATACTAAATAGTAATAGTGATTAATAACAAAAAAATTAAAAAAAAACACGGTTTTCTCCAATGTCCACCGTCCATTTCGGTTTTCCAATGTCCTTAAAGCTCTTAAAAGAACTTTAAAGATCCTTTTAAATCTGGCGAAGTCCCGTTAATCCTTGATTCCTGAGGAGTATTGTAAATTCTTCAGTCCGTGGTCACGTTCCCGATTTCTTTGGCATATTCCAGTGCTTTTTCGTGGTCTGTAAAAAATTGCTCCTTGTTCTTGTAGGTGACTCTTAGTCTTGCCGGGTAAAGTAAGCCGTATATCAAATCAGGTACATTCTTCAGTATTCTTTTTGTCTCAGTGAACAGCGCTCTTTTCTTGAAGACCTCTGCTGGATAATCTCGGTAAATACTGAACCTCACACCTTCAAAATGGAGCTGTCCGCTTCGGACAATTTTCTTCATTATCTCGTCAAATTCATGATCAAGTTGCACCTTTACTATAATTTGTCTTGGATGGGCATCATCTTGTGTACGACGCCGCTGCGCTCTATGAGCTCGACCGAGTGAAGGTTTTTGATCCAATTTTAAGGCTTTTTGTAGTAGGTCTGCCACAAAATCCCGAGGGCCCATTTCCCTCTCACTTCCTTCTTTCACCCCTACAATTCTTAGATACTTGCGTCTTTGACGCCCCTCTAAATCGGTACACTTATCACTTAATTTGGTCACCATATCGGAGAGGCGTTGGTTTTCAATAAGGAGTCGATTTACAGTTTCCACACTTGTCGCCGCACATTTCTCAAGTTCGGTTATCGCTGTTCTATGTTGATCAAGTGCTTGATGAATGGGGACCACATCCATATTAACATTCGATTCCACCGAAACGAGCCTGGCTTCCAGCACTTCCATCTGTTCCTTGACCTCTTCGTCCCTCGACCTCTTCCAGACTTCCAGTATTTCTTGAACGGTAGAAAGCATTTCTGCTTTAAAATCTACCTTAAAAGAGTTAAGTTCCTCTTTAAAATTCAGTTTTCCTTCAAAGGTTTTCAACTCAGCAGCGAGAAAAGTTTTAAGATCTTCAATTTCAGACTTTTTCTGCTTTGATTTCTTCGTTGGGTCTTCCTGGGCTGTCATTGTACCTGAGGCCGAGGCCTCAGTTAGGCCTTCTTCTTCCATCGGTGGTTTCCCTGTAACGTTTTTTTTTGGCCCACGGGGGGGGGGGGGGGGGGGGGTACGTTGTATCGACATACCGTCAAAGTCGCGCGTTCAGATCGCGATCGCTGCAGGTAAGACCCGATTTTCTCCCGTTTTCAGATTCTTCGGCACGGAGCTAGCTGGCACTGGACTCAAGCCTCCATAGCGCCACCGGAAGACCAAACATTTTAGAACCAAGACACACACTTTTTGCAAACATTTTAGAACCAATACACACACTTTTTGCAAACATTTCAGAACCAAGACACAACCTTTTTGCAAACATTTTAGAACCAAAACAAACACTTTTTGTAAACATTTTAGAACCAAGACACACACTTTTTGCAAACATTTTAGAACCAATACACACACTTTTTGCAAACATTTCAGAACCAAGACACACACTTTTTGCAAACATTTTAGAACCAAGACACACTTTTTGCAAACATTTTAGAACCAAGACACACACATTTTGTAAACATTTTAGAACCAAAAATCACACTATTTGAAACATTTTATAAACAAAACACTTTTTGCAAACATTTTAGAACAAATACACTTTTTTGAAAACATTTTAGAACCAAAACACTTTTTAGAACATTTCAGAACCAAGACACACACTTTTTGCAAACATTTTAGAACCAAGACACACACATTTTGCAAACATTTTAGAAGCAAGACACACACTTTTTGTAAACATTTTTGAACCATGACACACACTTTTTGTAAACATTTTAGAACTACAACACTTTTTGCAAACATTTTAGAACCAAAACACTTTTTGCGAACATTTTAGAACCAAAACAATTTTTGCAAACATTCTAGAACCAATACACACACTTTTTGCAAACATTTTAGAACCAAAACACTTTTTGCTAACATATTAGAACCAATACACCTTTTGCAAACATTTTAGAACCAAGACACACACATTTTGCAAACATTTTAGAACGAAGACACACACTTTTTGTAAACATTTTAGAACCAAGACACAGACTTTTTGCAAACATTTTTGAACCAAGACACACACATTTTGCAGACATTTTAGAACCAAGACACACACTTTTTGCAAACATTTTAGAACCAACACACACATTTTGAAAACATTTTAGAACCAAAACACTTTTTGCAATCATTTTAGAACCAAAATACATTTTGCAAACATTTTAGAACCAAGCCACTCACTTTTTGCAAACATTTCAGAACCAAGACACACACTTTTTGCAATTTAGAAGCAAGACACACAATTTTTGCAAACATTTTAGAACCAAGACACACACATTTTGCAAACATTTTAGAACCAAGTCACACACTTTTTGAAAACATTTTAGAACCAAGACACACACTTTTTGCTAACATTTTAGAACCAAGACACACACATTTTGAAAATATTTTAGAACCAAGACACACACTTTTTGCAAACATTTTAGAACCAAAACACTTTTTGCAAACATTTTAGAACCAAAATATTTTTTGCAAACATTTTAGAACCAAGACACACACTTTTTGCAAACATTTTAGAACCAAGACACACACTTTTTGTAAACATTTTAGAACCAAGACACAGACTTTTTGCAAACATTTTTGAACCAAGACACACAAATTTTGCAGACATTTTAGAACCAAGACACACATTTTTGCAAACATTTTAGAACCAAAACACATACTTTTTGAAAACATTTTAGAACCAAAACACATACTTTTTGAAAACATTTTAGACCCAGAACACTTTTTGCAACATTTTAGAACCAAAACACTTTTTGCAAACATTTTTGAAGCAAAAACACATACATTTTGCAAACATTTTAGAACCAAATCATTTTGCAAACATTTTAGAACCAAAACACTTTTTCAAACATTTTAGAACCAAATCATTTTGCAAACATTTTAGAACCAAAACACTTTTTGCAAACATTTTAGAACCAATACACACACCTTTTGCAAACATTTTAGAACCAAGACCCACACATTTTGCAAACATTTTAGAACGAAGACACACACTTTTTGAAAGCATTATAGAAACAAGACACACAATTTTTGCAAACATTTTAGAACCAAAATACTTTTTGCAAACATTTTAGAACCAATACACACACTTTTTGCAAACATTTTAGAACCAAGACACTTTTTGCTAACATATTAGAACCAATACACCTTTTGCAAACATTTTAGAACCAAGACACTTTTTGCAAATATTTCAGAACCAGTACACACACTTTTTGCAAACATTTTGGAACCAAGACACACACTTTTTGCAAACATTTTAGAAACAAGACACACACTTATTCCAAACATTTTAGAACCAAGACACACACTTTTAGCAAACATTTTAGATCCAAAACACTTTTTGCAAACATTTTAGAACCAAGACACACACATTTTGCAAACATTTCAGAACCAAGACACACACTTTTTGCAAACATTTTAGAACCAAGACACACACATTTTGCAAACATTTTAGAACCAAGACACACATATTTTGAAAACATTTCAGAACCAATACACACACTTTTTGCAAACATTTCAGAACCAAGACACACACTTTTTGCAAACATTTTAGAACCAAAACACATACTTTTTGCAAACATTTTAGAACCAAAATACATACTTTTTGAAAACATTTTAGAACCAAAACACATACTTTTTGAAAACATTTTAGACCCAAAACTCTTTTTGCAAACATTTTTGAAGCAAAAACACCTTTTGCAAACATTTTAGAACCAAAACATTTTGCAAACATTTTAGAACCAAATCAATTTTTGCAAACAATTTAGAACCAAAACACTTTTTGCAAACATTTAAGAACCAAAACACTTTTTGCAAACATTTTAGAACCAAAACACTTTTTGCAAACATTTCAGAACAAAGACACACTATTTTTGCAAACATTTTAGAACCAAATTATGTTGCAAACATTTTAGAACCAAAACACTTTTTGCAAACATTTTTGAACCAAAACACATTTTGCAAACATTTTAGAACTAAAACACTTTTTGCAAACATTTTAGAACCAAAACACTTTTTGCAAACATTTCAGAACAAAGACACACTATTTTTGCAAACATTTCAGAACAAAGACACACTATTTTTGCAAACATTTCAGAACAAAGACACACAATTTTTGCAAACATTTTAGAACCAAGACACACACTTTTTGTAAACATTTTGGAACCAAGACACACACTTTTTGCAAATATTTTAGAACCAAGACACACACTTTTAACAAACATTTTAGATCCAAAACACTTTTTGCAAACATTTTAGATCCAGTACACACACTTTTTGCAAACATTTTAGAACCAAGACACACACTTTTTGCAAACATTTTAGAACCAAGACACACACAGTTTGAAAACATTTTAGAATCAAAACACTTTTTGCAATCATTTTATAACCAAAATACATTTTGCAAACATTTTAGAACCAAGCCACTCACTTTTTGCAAACATTTCAGAACCAAGCCACACACTTTTTGCTAACAATTTAGAAGCAAACACACACTTTTGTAAACATTTTAGAACCAAGTCACACACTTTTTGCAAACATTTTAGAACCAAGACACACACATTTTGAAAACATTTTAGAACCAAAACACTTTTTGCAAATTTTAGAACCAAAATATTTTTTGCAAACATTTTAGAACCAAGACACACACTTTTTGCAAACATTTTAGAACCAAGACACACACTTTTTGTAAACATTTTAGAACCAAGACACACACTTTTTGCAAACATTTTAGAACCAATACACACACTTTTTGCAAACATTTCAGAACCAAGAAACACACTTTTTGCAAACATTTTAGAAGCAAGACACACACTTTTTGTAAACATTTTAGAACCAAGACACAGACTTTTTGCAAACATTTTTGAACCAAGACACACACATTTTGCAGACATTTTAGAACCAAGACACACATTTTTTGCAAACATTTTAGAACAAAAACACATACTTTTTGAAAACATTTTCGAACCAAAACACATAATTTTTCAAAACATTTTAGACCCAAAAGACTTTTTGCAAACATTTTAGAACCAAAACACTTTGTAAACATTTTTGAAGCAAAAACACCTTTTGCAAACATTTTAGAACCAAAATATTTTGCAAACATTTTAGAACCAAATCAATTTTTGCAAACAATTTAGAACCAAAACACCTTCTGCAATCATTTTCGAAGCAAAACACTTTTTGCAAACATTTTAGAACCAAATCATTTTGCAAACATTTTAGAACCAAAACACTTTTTGCCAACATTTTAGAACCAATACACACACTTTTTGCAAACATTTTAGAACCAAAACACTTTTTGCTAACATATTAGAACCAATACACCTTTTGCAAACATTTAGAACCAAGACACACACATTTTGCAAACATTTTAGAACCAAGTCACACACTTTTTGAAAACATTTTAGAACCAAGACACACACTTTTTGCAAATATTTTAGAACCAAGACACACACATTTTGAAAACATTTTAGAACCAAAACACTTTTTGCAAATTTTAGAACCAAAATATTTTTTGCAACCATTTTAGAACCAAGACACACACTTTTTGTAAACATTTTAGAACCAAGACACACACTTTTTGCAAACATTTTAGAACCAATGCACACACTTTTTGCAAACATTTCAGAACCAAGAAACACACTTTTTGCAAACATTTTAGAAGCAAGACACAGACTTTTTGTAAACATTTTAGAACCAAGACACAGACTTTTTGCAAACATTTTTGAACCAAGACACACACATTTTGCAGACATTTTAGAACCAAGACACACATTTTTTGCAAACATTTTAGAACAAAAACACATACTTTTTGAAAACATTTTCGAACCAAAACACAGAATTTTTCAAAACATTTTAGACCCAAAAGACTTTTTGCAAACATTTTAGAACCAAAACACTTTGCAAACATTTTTGAAGCAAAAACACCTTTTGCAAACATTTTAGAACCAAAACATTTTGCAAACATTTTGCAAACATTTTAGAACCAAATCCATTTTTGCAAACAATTTAGAACCAAAACACTTTTTGCAAACATTTAAGAACCAAAACACCTTTTGCAAACATTTTAGAAACAAATCATTTTGCAAACATTTTAGAACCAAAACACTTTTTGCAAACATTTCAGAACAAAGACACACTATTTTTGCAAACATTTCAGAACAAAGACACACAATTTTTGCAAACAATTTAGAACCAAGACACACTTTTTGCAAACATTTTAGAACCAAGACACACACTTTTTGCAAACATTTTAGAAGCACGACACACACTTTTTGTAAACATTTTGGAACCAAGACACACACTTTTTGCAAACATTTTAGAAACAAGACACACACTTATTCCAAACATTTTAGAACCAAGACACACACTTTTAGCAAACATTTTAGATCCAAAACACTTTTTGCAAATATTTTAGAACCAGTACACACACTTTTTGCAAACATTTTGGAACCAAGACACACACTTTTTGCAAACATTTTAGAAACAAGACACACACTTATTCCAAACATTTTAGAACCAAGACACACACTTTTAGCAAACATTTTAGATCCAAAACACTTTTTGCAAACATTTTAGAACCAGTACACACACTTTTTGCAAACATTTTAGAACCAAGACACACACTTTTTGCAAACATTTCAGAACCAAGCCACACACTTTTTGCAAACATTTTAGAACCAAGACACACACTTTTTGCAAACATTTTAGAACCAAGACACACACATTTTGAAAACATTTTAGAACCAAAACACTTTTTGCAAATTTTAGAACCAAAATATTTTTTGCAAACATTTTAGAACCAAGACACACACTTTTTGCAAACATTTTAGAACCAATACACACACTTTTTGCAAACATTTCAGAACCAAGACACACACTTTTTGCAAACATTTTAGAACCAAAACACTTTTTGCAAACATTTTAGAACCAAGCCACTCACTTTTTGCAAACATTTCAGAACCAAGACACACACTTTTTGCAATTTAGAAGCAAGACACACAATTTTTGCAAACATTTTAGAACAAAGACACACACATTTTGCAAACATTTTAGAACCAAGTCACACACTTTTTGAAAACATTTTAGAACCAAGACACACACTTTTTGCTAACATTTTAGAACCAAGACACACACATTTTGAAAACATTTTAGAACCAAGACACACACTTTTTGCAAACATTTTAGAACCAAAACACTTTTTGCAAACATTTTAGAACCAAAATATTTTTTGCAAACATTTTAGAACCAAGACACACACTTTTTGCAAACATTTTAGAACCAAGACACACACTTTTTGTAAACATTTTAGAACCAAGACACAGACTTTTTGCAAACATTTTTGAACCAAGACACACAAATTTTGCAGACATTTTAGAACCAAGACACACATTTTTGCAAACATTTTAGAACCAAAACACATACTTTTTGAAAACATTTTAGAACCAAAACACATACTTTTTGAAAACATTTTAGACCCAGAACACTTTTTGCAAACATTTTAGAACCAAAACACTTTTTGCAAACATTTTTGAAGCAAAAACACATACATTTTGCAAACATTTTAGAACCAAATCATTTTGCAATCATTTTAGAACCAAAACACTTTTTCAAACATTTTAGAACCAAATCATTTTGCAAACATTTTAGAACCAAAACACTTTTTGCAAACATTTTAGAACCAATACACACACCTTTTGCAAACATTTTAGAACCAAGACCCACACATTTTGCAAACATTTTAGAACGAAGACACACACTTTTTGAAAGCATTATAGAAACAAGACACACAATTTTTGCAAACATTTTAGAACCAAAATACTTTTTGCAAACATTTTAGAACCAATACACACACTTTTTGCAAACATTTTAGAACCAAGACACTTTTTGCTAACATATTAGAACCAATACACCTTTTGCAAACATTTTAGAACCAAGACACTTTTTGCAAATATTTCAGAACCAAGACACCCTCTTTTTGCAAACATTTTAGAACCAAGACACACACTTTTTGCAAACATTTTAGAACCAAGACACACACATTTTGCAAACATTTCAGAACCAAGACACACACTTTTTGCAAACATTTTAGAACCAAGACACACACATTTTGCAAACATTTTAGAACCAAGACACACATATTTTGAAAACATTTCAGAACCAATACACACACTTTTTGCAAACATTTCAGAACCAAGACACACACTTTTTGCAAACATTTTAGAACCAAAACACATACTTTTTGCAAACATTTTAGAACCAAAATACATACTTTTTGAAAACATTTTAGAACCAAAACACATACTTTTTGAAAACATTTTAGACCCAAAACTCTTTTTGCAAACATTTTTGAAGCAAAAACACCTTTTGCAAACATTTTAGAACCAAAACATTTTGCAAACATTTTAGAACCAAATCAATTTTTGCAAACAATTTAGAACCAAAACACTTTTTGCAAACATTTAAGAACCAAAACACTTTTTGCAAACATTTTAGAACCAAAACACTTTTTGCAAACATTTCAGAACAAAGACACACTATTTTTGCAAACATTTTAGAACCAAATTATGTTGCAAACATTTTAGAACCAAAACACTTTTTGCAAACATTTTTGAACCAAAACACATTTTGCAAACATTTTAGAACTAAAACACTTTTTGCAAACATTTTAGAACCAAAACACTTTTTGCAAACATTTCAGAACAAAGACACACTATTTTTGCAAACATTTCAGAACAAAGACACACTATTTTTGCAAACATTTCAGAACAAAGACACACAATTTTTGCAAACATTTTAGAACCAAGACACACACTTTTTGTAAACATTTTGGAACCAAGACACACACTTTTTGCAAATATTTTAGAAACAAGACACACACTTATTGCAAACATTTTAGAACCAAGACACACACTTTTAACAAACATTTTAGATCCAAAACACTTTTTGCAAACATTTTAGATCCAGTACACACACTTTTTGCAAACATTTTAGAACCAAGACACACACTTTTTGCAAACATTTTAGAACCAAGACACACACAGTTTGAAAACATTTTAGAATCAAAACACTTTTTGCAATCATTTTATAACCAAAATACATTTTGCAAACATTTTAGAACCAAGCCACTCACTTTTTGCAAACATTTCAGAACCAAGCCACACACTTTTTGCTAACAATTTAGAAGCAAACACACACTTTTGTAAACATTTTAGAACCAAGTCACACACTTTTTGCAAACATTTTAGAACCAAGACACACACATTTTGAAAACATTTTAGAACCAAAACACTTTTTGCAAATTTTAGAACCAAAATATTTTTTGCAAACATTTTAGAACCAAGACACACACTTTTTGCAAACATTTTAGAACCAAGACACACACTTTTTGTAAACATTTTAGAACCAAGACACACACTTTTTGCAAACATTTTAGAACCAATACACACAATTTTTGCAAACATTTCAGAACCAAGAAACACACTTTTTGCAAACATTTTAGAACCAAGTCACACACTTTTTGCAAACATTTTAGAACCAAGACACACACATTTTGAAAACATTTTAGAACCAAAACACTTTTTGCAAATTTTAGAACCAAAATATTTTTTGCAAACATTTTAGAACCAAGACACACACTTTTTGCAAACATTTTAGAACCAAGACACACACTTTTTGTAAACATTTTAGAACCAAGACACACACTTTTTGCAAACATTTTAGAACCAATACACACACTTTTTGCAAACATTTCAGAACCAAGAAACACACTTTTTGCAAACATTTTAGAAGCAAGACACACACTTTTTGTAAACATTTTAGAACCAAGACACAGACTTTTTGCAAACATTTTTGAACCAAGACACACACATTTTGCAGACATTTTAGAACCAAGACACACATTTTTTGCAAACATTTTAGAACAAAAACACATACTTTTTGAAAACATTTTCGAACCAAAACACATAATTTTTCAAAACATTTTAGACCCAAAAGACTTTTTGCAAACATTTTAGAACCAAAACACTTTGCAAACATTTTTGAAGCAAAAACACCTTTTGCAAACATTTTAGAACCAAAACATTTTGCAAACATTTTGCAAACATTTTAGAACCAAATCCATTTTTGCAAACAATTTAGAACCAAAACACTTTTTGCAAACATTTAAGAACCAAAACACCTTTTGCAAACATTTTAGAACCAAATCATTTTGCAAACATTTTAGAACCAAAACACTTTTTGCAAACATTTCAGAACAAAGACACACTATTTTTGCAAACATTTCAGAACAAAGACACACTATTTTTGCAAACATTTCAGAACAAAGACACACAATTTTTGCAAACATTTTAGAACCAAGACACACTTTTTGCAAACATTTTAGAACCAAGACACACACTTTTTGCAAACATTTTAGAAGCACGACACACACTTTTTGTAAACATTTTGGAACCAAGACACACACTTTTTGCAAACATTTTAGAAACAAGACACACACTTATTCCAAACATTTTAGAACCAAGACACACACTTTTAGCAAACATTTTAGATCCAAAACACTTTTTGCAAATATTTTAGAACCAGTACACACACTTTTTGCAAACATTTTGGAACCAAGACACACACTTTTTGCAAACATTTTAGAAACAAGACACACACTTATTCCAAACATTTTAGAACCAAGACACACTTTTAGCAAACATTTTAGATCCAAAACACTTTTTGCAAACATTTTAGAACCAGTACACACACTTTTTGCAAACATTTTAGAACCAAGACACACACTTTTTGCAAACATTTCAGAACCAAGCCACACACTTTTTGCAAACATTTTAGAACCAAGACACACACTTTTTGCAAACATTTTAGAACCAAGACACACACATTTTGAAAACATTTTAGAACCAAAACACTTTTTGCAAATTTTAGAACCAAAATATTTTTTGCAAACATTTTAGAACCAAGACACACACTTTTTGCAAACATTTTAGAACCAATACACACACTTTTTGCAAACATTTCAGAACCAAGACACACACTTTTTGCAAACATTTTAGAACCAAAACACTTTTTGCAAACATTTTCGAAGCAAAACACTTTTTGCAAACATTTTAGAACCAAATCATTTTGCAAACATTTTAGAACCAAAACACTTTTTGCAAACATTTTTGAACCAAAACACATTTAGCAAACATTTTAGAACTAAAACACTTTTTGCAAACATTTTAGAACCAAAACACTTTTTGCAAACATTTCAGAACAAAGACACACTATTTTTGCAAACATTTCAGAACAAAGACACACTATTTTTGCAAACATTTCAGAACAAAGACACACTATTTTTGCAAACATTTCAGAACAAAGACACACAATTTTTGCAAACATTTTAGAACCAAGAAACACTTTTTGCAAACATTTTAGAACCAAGACACACACTTTTTGCAAACATTTTAGAAGCACGACACACATTTTTTGCAAACATTTTAGAACCAAGACACACACTTTTTGCAAACATTTTAGAACCAAGACACACACTTTTTGCAAATATTTCAGAAGCAAGACACACACTTTTTGAAAACAATTTAGAACCAAGACACACACTTTTTGCAAACATTTTAGAACCAAAATACATACTTTTTGAAAACATTTTAGAACCAAAACACATACTTTTTGAAAACATTTTAGACCCAAAACACTTTTTGCAAACATTTAAGAACCAAAACACCTTTTGCAAACATTTTAGAACCAAATCATTTTGCAAACATTTTAGAACCAAAACACTTTTTGCAAACATTTCAGAACAAAGACACACTATTTTTGCAAACATTTCAGAACAAAGACACACAATTTTTGCAAACAATTTAGAACCAAGACACACTTTTTGCAAACATTTTAGAACCAAGACACACACTTTTTGCAAACATTTTAGAAGCACGACACACACTTTTTGTAAACATTTTGGAACCAAGACACACACTTTTTGCAAACATTTTAGAAACAAGACACACACTTATTCCAAACATTTTAGAACCAAGACACACACTTTTAGCAAACATTTTAGATCCAAAACACTTTTTGCAAATATTTTAGAACCAGTACACACACTTTTTGCAAACATTTTGGAACCAAGACACACACTTTTTGCAAACATTTTAGAAACAAGACACACACTTATTCCAAACATTTTAGAACCAAGACACACACTTTTAGCAAACATTTTAGATCCAAAACACTTTTTGCAAACATTTTAGAACCAGTACACACACTTTTTGCAAACATTTTAGAACCAAGACACACACTTTTTGCAAACATTTCAGAACCAAGCCACACACTTTTTGCAAACATTTTAGAACCAAGACACACACTTTTTGCAAACATTTTAGAACCAAGACACACACATTTTGAAAACATTTTAGAACCAAAAGACTTTTTGCAAATTTTAGAACCAAAATATTTTTTGCAAACATTTTAGAACCAAGACACACACTTTTTGCAAACATTTTAGAACCAATACACACACTTTTTGCAAACATTTCAGAACCAAGACACACACTTTTTGCAAACATTTTAGAACCAAAACACTTTTTGCAAACATTTTCGAAGCAAAACACTTTTTGCAAACATTTTAGAACCAAATCATTTTGCAAACATTTTAGAACCAAAACACTTTTTGCAAACATTTTTGAACCAAAACACATTTAGCAAACATTTTAGAACTAAAACACTTTTTGCAAACATTTTAGAACCAAAACACTTTTTGCAAACATTTCAGAACAAAGACACACTATTTTTGCAAACATTTCAGAACAAAGACACACTATTTTTGCAAACATTTCAGAACAAAGACACACAATTTTTGCAAACATTTTAGAACCAAGACACACTTTTTGCAAACATTTTAGAACGAAGACACACACTTTTTGCAAACATTTTAGAAGCACGACACACACTTTTTGTAAACATTTTGGAACCAAGACACACACTTTTTGCAAACATTTTAGAAACAAGACACACACTTATTGCAAACATTTTAGAACCAAGACACACACTTTTAGCAAACATTTTAGATCCAAAACACTTTTTGCAAACATTTTAGAACCAGTACACACACTTTTTGCAAACATTTTAGAACCAAGACACACACTTTTTGCAAACATTTTAGAACCAAGACACACACAGTTTGAAAACATTTTAGAATCAAAACACTTTTTGCAATCATTTTATAACCAAAATACATTTTGCAAACATTTTAGAACCAAGCCACTCACTTTTTGCAAACATTTCAGAACCAAGCCACACACTTTTTGCTAACAATTTAGAAGCAAACACACACTTTTGTAAACATTTTAGAACCAAGTCACACACTTTTTGCAAACATTCTAGAACCAAGACACACACATTTTGAAAACATTTTAGAACCAAAACACTTTTTGCAAATTTTAGAACCAAAATATTTTTTGCAAACATTTTAGAACCAAGACACACACTTTTTGCAAACATTTTAGAACCAAGACACACACTTTTTGTAAACATTTTAGAACCAAGACACACACTTTTTGCAAACATTTTAGAACCAATACACACACTTTTTGCAAACATTTCAGAACCAAGAAACACACTTTTTGCAAACATTTTAGAAGCAAGACACACACTTTTTGTAAACATTTTAGAACCAAGACACAGACTTTTTGCAAACATTTTTGAACCAAGACACACACATTTTGCAGACATTTTAGAACCAAGACACACATTTTTTGCAAACATTTTAGAACAAAAACACATACTTTTAGAAAACATTTTCGAACCAAAACACATAATTTTTCAAAACATTTTAGACCCAAAAGACTTTTTGCAAACATTTTAGAACCAAAACACTTTGCAAACATTTTTGAAGCAAAAACACCTTTTGCAAACATTTTAGAACCAAAACATTTTGCAAACATTTTAGAACCAAATCCATTTTTGCAAACAATTTAGAACCAAAACACTTTTTGCAAACATTTAAGAACCAAAACACCTTTTGCAAACATTTTCGAAGCAAAACACTTTTTGCAAACATTTTAGAACCAAATCATTTTGCAAACATTTTAGAACCAAAACACTTTTTGCCAACATTTTAGAACCAATACACACACCTTTTGCAAACATTTTAGAACCAAAACACTTTTTGCTAACATATTAGAACCAATACACCTTTTGCAAACATTTAGAACCAAGACACACACATTTTGCAAACATTTTAGAACCAAGTCACACACTTTTTGAAAACATTTTAGAACCAAGACACACACTTTTTGCAAACATTTTAGAACCAAGACACACACATTTTGAAAACATTTTAGAACCAAAACACTTTTTGCAAATTTTAGAACCAAAATATTTTTTGCAACCATTTTAGAACCAAGACACACACTTTTTGTAAACATTTTAGAACCAAGACACACACTTTTTGCAAACATTTTAGAACCAATACACACACTTTTTGCAAACATTTCAGAACCAAGAAACACACTTTTTGCAAACATTTTAGAAGCAAGACACAGACTTTTTGCAAACATTTTAGAACCAAGACACACACTTTTTTGCAAACATTTCAGAAAAGACACACTTTCTGCAAACATTTTAGAACCAATACACACACTTTTTGCAAAGATTTCGGAACCAAGACACAATTTTTGCAAACATTTCAGAACCAAGGCACACAATTTTTGCAAACATTTTAGAACCAAGACACACTTTTTGCAAACATTTTAGAACGAAGACACACACTTTTTGCAAACATTTTAGAACCAAGACAAACACTTTTTGCAAACATTTTAGAAACAAGACACACACTTATTGCAAACATTTTAGAACCAAGACACACACTTTTAGCAAACATTTTAGATCCAAAACACTTTTTGCAAACATTTTAGAACCAGTACACACATTTTTGCAAACATTTTAGAACCAAGACACACACTTTTTGCAAACATTTTAGAACCAAGACACACACAGTTTGAAAACATTTTAGAATCAAAACACTTTTTGCAATCATTTTATAACCAAAATACATTTTGCAAACATTTTAGAACCAAGCCACTCACTTTTTGCAAACATTTCAGAACCAAGCCACACACTTTTTGCTAACAATTTAGAAGCAAACACACACTTTTGTAAACATTTTAGAACCAAGTCACACACTTTTTGCAAACATTTTAGAACCAAGACACACACATTTTGAAAACATTTTAGAACCAAAACACTTTTTGCAAATTTTAGAACCAAAATATTTTTTGCAAACATTTTAGAACCAAGACACACACTTTTTGCAAACATTTTAGAACCAAGACACACACTTTTTGTAAACATTTTAGAACCAAGACACACACTTTTTGCAAACATTTTAGAACCAATACACACACTTTTTGCAAACATTTCAGAACCAAGAAACACACTTTTTGCAAACATTTTAGAAGCAAGACACACACTTTTTGTAAACATTTTAGAACCAAGACACAGACTTTTTGCAAACATTTTTGAACCAAGACACACACATTTTGCAGACATTTTAGAACCAAGACACACATTTTTTGCAAACATTTTAGAACAAAAACACATACTTTTTGAAAACATTTTCGAACCAAAACACATAATTTTTCAAAACATTTTAGACCCAAAAGACTTTTTGCAAACATTTTAGAACCAAAACACTTTGCAAACATTTTTGAAGCAAAAACACCTTTTGCAAACATTTTAGAACCAAAACATTTTGCAAACATTTTAGAACCAAATCCATTTTTGCAAACAATTTAGAACCAAAACACTTTTTGCAAACATTTAAGAACCAAAACACCTTTTGCAAACATTTTCGAAGCAAAACACTTTTTGCAAACATTTTAGAACCAAATCATTTTGCAAACATTTTAGAACCAAAACACTTTTTGCCAACATTTTAGAACCAATACACACACCTTTTGCAAACATTTTAGAACCAAAACACTTTTTGCTAACATATTAGAACCAATACACCTTTTGCAAACATTTAGAACCAAGACACACACATTTTGCAAACATTTTAGAACCAAGTCACACACTTTTTGAAAACATTTTAGAACCAAGACACACACTTTTTGCAAACATTTTAGAACCAAGACACACACATTTTGAAAACATTTTAGAACCAAAACACTTTTTGCAAATTTTAGAACCAAAATATTTTTTGCAACCATTTTAGAACCAAGACCCACACTTTTTGTAAACATTTTAGAACCAAGACACACACTTTTTGCAAACATTTTAGAACCAATACACACACTTTTTGCAAACATTTCAGAACCAAGACACACACTTTTTGCAAACATTTTAGAACCAAGACAAACACTTTTTGCAAACATTTTAGAAACAAGACACACACTTATTGCAAACATTTTAGAACCAAGACACACACTTTTAGCAAACATTTTAGATCCAAAACACTTTTTGCAAACATTTTAGAACCAGTACACACACTTTTTGCAAACATTTTAGAACCAAGACACACACTTTTTGCAAACATTTTAGAACCAAGACACACACAGTTTGAAAACATTTTAGAACCAAAACACTTTTTGCAATCATTTTATAACCAAAATACATTTTGCAAACATTTTAGAACCAAGCCACTCACTTTTTGCAAACATTTCAGAACCAAGCCACACACTTTTTGCTAACAATTTAGAAGCAAACACACACTTTTGTAAACATTTTAGAACCAAGTCACACACTTTTTGCAAACATTTTAGAACCAAGACACACACATTTTGAAAACATTTTAGAACCAAAACACTTTTTGCAAATTTTAGAACCAAAATATTTTTTGCAAACATTTTAGAACCAAGACACACACTTTTTGCAAACATTTTAGAACCAAGACACACACTTTTTGTAAACATTTTAGAACCAAGACACACACTTTTTGCAAACATTTTAGAACCAATACACACACTTTTTGCAAACATTTCAGAACCAAGAAACACACTTTTTGCAAACATTTTAGAAGCAAGACACACACTTTTTGTAAACATTTTAGAACCAAGACACAGACTTTTTGCAAACATTTTTGAACCAAGACACACACATTTTGCAGACATTTTAGAACCAAGACACACATTTTTTGCAAACATTTTAGAACAAAAACACATACTTTTTGAAAACATTTTCGAACCAAAACACATAATTTTTCAAAACATTTTAGACCCAAAAGACTTTTTGCAAACATTTTAGAACCAAAACACTTTGCAAACATTTTTGAAGCAAAAACACCTTTTGCAAACATTTTAGAACCAAAACATTTTGCAAACATTTTAGAACCAAATCCATTTTTGCAAACAATTTAGAACCAAAACACTTTTTGCAAACATTTAAGAACCAAAACACCTTTTGCAAACATTTTCGAAGCAAAACACTTTTTGCAAACATTTTAGAACCAAATCATTTTGCAAACATTTTAGAACCAAAACACTTTTTGCCAACATTTTAGAACCAATACACACACCTTTTGCAAACATTTTAGAACCAAAACACTTTTTGCTAACATATTAGAACCAATACACCTTTTGCAAACATTTAGAACCAAGACACACACATTTTGCAAACATTTTAGAACCAAGTCACACACTTTTTGAAAACATTTTAGAACCAAGACACACACTTTTTGCAAACATTTTAGAACCAAGACACACACATTTTGAAAACATTTTAGAACCAAAACACTTTTTGCAAATTTTAGAACCAAAATATTTTTTGCAACCATTTTAGAACCAAGACACACACTTTTTGTAAACATTTTAGAACCAAGACACACACTTTTTGCAAACATTTTAGAACCAATACACACACTTTTTGCAAACATTTCAGAACCAAGAAACACACTTTTTGCAAACATTTTAGAAGCAAGACACAGACTTTTTGTAAACATTTTAGAACCAAGAAACAGACTTTTTGCAAACATTTTTGAACCAAGACACACACATTTTGCAGACATTTTAGAACCAAGACACACATTTTTTGCAAACATTTTAGAACAAAAACACATACTTTTTGAAAACATTTTCGAACCAAAACACATAATTTTTCAAAACATTTTAGACCCAAAAGACTTTTTGCAAACATTTTAGAACCAAAACACTTTGCAAACATTTTTGAAGCAAAAACACCTTTTGCAAACATTTTAGAACCAAAACATTTTGCAAACATTTTGCAAACATTTTAGAACCAAATCCATTTTTGCAAACAATTTAGAACCAAAACACTTTTTGCAAACATTTTAGAACCAAATCATTTTGCAAACATTTTAGAACCAAAACACTTTTTGCAAACATTTCAGAACAAAGACACACTATTTTTGCAAACATTTCAGAACAAAGACACACAATTTTTGCAAACAATTTAGAACCAAGACACACTTTTTGCAAACATTTTAGAACCAAGACACACACTTTTTGCAAACATTTTAGAAGCACGACACACACTTTTTGTAAACATTTTGGAACCAAGACACACACTTTTTGCAAACATTTTAGAAACAAGACACACACTTATTCCAAACATTTTAGAACCAAGACACACACTTTTAGCAAACATTTTAGATCCAAAACACTTTTTGCAAATATTTTAGAACCAGTACACACACTTTTTGCAAACATTTTGGAACCAAGACACACACTTTTTGCAAACATTTTAGAAACAAGACACACACTTATTCCAAACATTTTAGAACCAAGACACACACTTTTAGCAAACATTTTAGATCCAAAACACTTTTTGCAAACATTTTAGAACCAGTACACACACTTTTTGCAAACATTTTAGAACCAAGACACACACTTTTTGCAAACATTTCAGAACCAAGCCACACACTTTTTGCAAACATTTTAGAACCAAGACACACACTTTTTGCAAACATTTTAGAACCAAGACACACACATTTTGAAAACATTTTAGAACCAAAACACTTTTTGCAAATTTTAGAACCAAAATATTTTTGCAAACATTTTAGAACCAAGACACACACTTTTTGCAAACATTTTAGAACCAATACACACACTTTTTGCAAACATTTCAGAACCAAGACACACACTTTTTGCAAACATTTTAGAACCAAAACACTTTTTGCAAACATTTTCGAAGCAAAACACTTTTTGCAAACATTTTAGAACCAAATCATTTTGCAAACATTTTAGAACCAAAACACTTTTTGCAAACATTTTTGAACCAAAACACATTTTGCAAACATTTTAGAACTAAAACACTTTTTGCAAACATTTTAGAACCAAAACACTTTTTGCAAACATTTCAGAACAAAGACACACTATTTTTGCAAAAATTTCAGAACAAAGACACACTATTTTTGCAAACATTTCAGAACAAAGACACACTATTTTTGCAAACATTTCAGAACAAAGACACACAATTTTTGCAAACATTTTAGAACCAAGAAACACTTTTTGCAAACATTTTAGAACCAAGACACACACTTTTTGCAAACATTTTAGAAGCACGACACACATTTTTTGCAAACATTTTAGAACCAAGACACACACTTTTTGCAAACATTTTAGAACCAAGACACACACTTTTTGCAAATATTTCAGAAGCAAGACACACACTTTTTGAAAACAATTTAGAACCAAGACACACACTTTTTGCAAACATTTTAGAACCAAGACACACACATTTTGCAAACATTTTAGAACCAAGACACACACTTTTTGCAAACATTTTAGAACCAAAACACATACTTTTTGCAAACATTTTAGAACCAAAATACATACTTTTTGAAAACATTTTAGAACCAAAACACATACTTTTTGAAAACATTTTAGACCCAAAACACTTTTTGCAAACATTTTTGAAGCAAAAACACCTTTTGCAAACATTTTAGAACCAAAACATTTTGCAAACATTTTAGAACCAAATCAATTTTTGCAAACATTTTCGAAGCAAAACACTTTTTGCAAACATTTTAGAACCAAATCATTTTGCAAACATTTTAGAACCAAAACACTTTTTGCAAACATTTTTGAACCAAAACACATTTTGCAAACATTTTAGAACTAAAACACTTTTTGCAAACATTTTAGAACCAAATCACTTTTTGCAAACATTTCAGAACAAAGACACACTATTTTTGCAAACATTTCAGAACAAAGACACACTATTTTTGCAAACATTTCAGAACAAAGACACACAATTTTTGCAAACATTTTAGAACCAAGACACACTTTTTGCAAACATTTTAGAACGAAGACACACACTTTTTGCAAACATTTTAGAAGCACGACACACACTTTTTGTAAACATTTTGGAACCAAGACACACACTTTTTGCAAACATTTTAGAAACAAGACACACACTTATTGCAAACATTTTAGAACAAAAACACATACTTTTGGAAAACATTTTCGAACCAAAACACATAATTTTTCAAAACATTTTAGACCCAAAAGACTTTTTGCAAACATTTTAGAACCAAAACACTTTGCAAACATTTTTGAAGCAAAAACACCTTTTGCAAACATTTTAGAACCAAAACATTTTGCAAACATTTTGCAAACATTTTAGAACCAAATCCATTTTTGCAAACAATTTAGAACCAAAACACTTTTTGCAAACATTTAAGAACCAAAACACCTTTTGCAAACATTTTAGAACCAAATCATTTTGCAAACATTTTAGAACCAAAACACTTTTTGCAAACATTTCAGAACAAAGACACACTATTTTTGCAAACATTTCAGAACAAAGACACACAATTTTTGCAAACAATTTAGAACCAAGACACACTTTTTGCAAACATTTTAGAACCAAGACACACACTTTTTGCAAACATTTTAGAAGCACGACACACACTTTTTGTAAACATTTTGGAACCAAGACACACACTTTTTGCAAACATTTTAGAAACAAGACACACACTTATTCCAAACATTTTAGAACCAAGACACACACTTTTAGCAAACATTTTAGATCCAAAACACTTTTTGCAAATATTTTAGAACCAGTACACACACTTTTTGCAAACATTTTGGAACCAAGACACACACTTTTTGCAAACATTTTAGAAACAAGACACACACTTATTCCAAACATTTTAGAACCAAGACACACACTTTTAGCAAACATTTTAGATCCAAAACACTTTTTGCAAACATTTTAGAACCAGTACACACACTTTTTGCAAACATTTTAGAACCAAGACACACACTTTTTGCAAACATTTCAGAACCAAGCCACACACTTTTTGCAAACATTTTAGAACCAAGACACACACTTTTTGCAAACATTTTAGAACCAAGACACACACATTTTGAAAACATTTTAGAACCAAAACACTTTTTGCAAATTTTAGAACCAAAATATTTTTTGCAAACATTTTAGAACCAAGACACACACTTTTTGCAAACATTTTAGAACCAAAACACATACTTTTTGCAAACATTTTAGAACCAAAATACATACTTTTTGAAAACATTTTAGAACCAAAACACATACTTTTTGAAAACATTTTAGACCCAAAACACTTTTTGCAAACATTTTTGAAGCAAAAACACCTTTTGCAAACATTTTAGAACCAAAACATTTTGCAAACATTTTAGAACCAAATCAATTTTTGCAAACATTTTCGAAGCAAAACACTTTTTGCAAACATTTTAGAACCAAATCATTTTGCAAACATTTTAGAACCAAAACACTTTTTGCAAACATTTTTGAACCAAAACACATTTTGCAAACATTTTAGAACTAAAACACTTTTTGCAAACATTTTAGAACCAAAACACTTTTTGCAAACATTTCAGAACAAAGACACACTATTTTTGCAAACATTTCAGAACAAAGACACACTATTTTTGCAAACATTTCAGAACAAAGACACACAATTTTTGCAAAACATTTTAGAACCAAGACACACTTTTTGCAAACATTTAGAACGAAGACACACACTTTTTGCAAACATTTTAGAAGCACGACACACACTTTTTGTAAACATTTTGGAACCAAGACACACACTTTTTGCAAACATTTTAGAAACAAGACACACACTTATTGCAAACATTTTAGAACAAAAACACATACTTTTTGAAAACATTTTCGAACCAAAACACATAATTTTTCAAAACATTTTAGACCCAAAAGACTTTTTGCAAACATTTTAGAACCAAAACACTTTGCAAACATTTTTGAAGCAAAAACACCTTTTTGCAAACATTTTAGAACCAAAACATTTTGCAAACATTTTGCAAACATTTTAGAACCAAATCCATTTTTGCAAACAATTTAGAACCAAAACACTTTTTGCAAACATTTAAGAACCAAAACACCTTTTGCAAACATTTTAGAACCAAATCATTTTGCAAACATTTTAGAACCAAAACACTTTTTGCAAACATTTCAGAACAAAGACACACTATTTTTGCAAACATTTCAGAACAAAGACACACAATTTTTGCAAACAATTTAGAACCAAGACACACTTTTTGCAAACATTTTAGAACCAAGACACACACTTTTTGCAAACATTTTAGAAGCACGACACACACTTTTTGTAAACATTTTGGAACCAAGACACACACTTTTTGCAAACATTTTAGAAACAAGACACACACTTATTCCAAACATTTTAGAACCAAGACACTCACTTTTAGCAAACATTTTAGATCCAAAACACTTTTTGCAAATATTTTAGAACCAGTACACACACTTTTTGCAAACATTTTGGAACCAAGACACACACTTTTTGCAAACATTTTAGAAACAAGACACACACTTATTCCAAACATTTTAGAACCAAGACACACACTTTTAGCAAACATTTTAGATCCAAAACACTTTTTGCAAACATTTTAGAACCAGTACACACACTTTTTGCAAACATTTTAGAACCAAGACACACACTTTTTGCAAACATTTCAGAACCAAGCCACACACTTTTTGCAAACATTTTAGAACCAAGACACACACTTTTTGCAAACATTTTAGAACCAAGACACACACATTTTGAAAACATTTTAGAACCAAAACACTTTTTGCAAATTTTAGAACCAAAATATTTTTTGCAAACATTTTAGAACCAAGACACACACTTTTTGCAAACATTTTAGAACCAATACACACACTTTTTGCAAACATTTCAGAACCAAGACACACACTTTTTGCAAACATTTTAGAACCAAAACACTTTTTGCAAACATTTTCGAAGCAAAACACTTTTTGCAAACATTTTAGAACCAAATCATTTCGCAAACATTTTAGAACCAAAACACTTTTTGCAAACATTTTTGAACCAAAACACATTTAGCAAACATTTTAGAACTAAAACACTTTTTGCAAACATTTTAGAACCAAAACACTTTTTGCAAACATTTCAGAACAAAGACACACTATTTTTGCAAACATTTCAGAACAAAGACACACTATTTTTGCAAACATTTCAGAACAAAGACACACTATTTTTGCAAACATTTCAGAACAAAGACACACAATTTTTGCAAACATTTTAGAACCAAGAAACACTTTTTGCAAACATTTTAGAACCAAGACACACACTTTTTGCAAACATTTTAGAAGCACGACACACATTTTTTGCAAACATTTTAGGACCAAGACACACACTTTTTGCAAACATTTTAGAACCAAGACACACACTTTTTGCAAATATTTCAGAAGCAAGACACACACTTTTTGAAAACAATTTAGAACCAAGACACACACTTTTTGCAAACATTTTAGAACCAAAATACATACTTTTTGAAAACATTTTAGAACCAAAACACATACTTTTTGAAAACATTTTAGACCCAAAACACTTTTTGCAAACATTTTTGAAGCAAAAACACCTTTTGCAAACATTTTAGAACCAAAACATTTTGCAAACATTTTAGAACCAAATCAATTTTTGCAAACAATTTAGAACCAAAACACTTTTTGCAAACATTTAAGAACCAAAACACTTTTTGCAAACATTTTCGAAGCAAAACACTTTTTGCAAACATTTTAGAACCAAATCATTTTGCAAACATTTTAGAACCAAAACACTTTTTGCAAACATTTTTGAACCAAAACACATTTTGCAAACATTTTAGAACTAAAACACTTTTTGCAAACATTTTAGAACCAAAACACTTTTTGCAAACATTTCAGAACAAAGACACACTATTTTTGCAAACATTTCAGAACAAAGACACACTATTTTTGCAAACATTTCAGAACAAAGACACACAATTTTTGCAAACATTTTAGAACCAAGACACACTTTTTGCAAACATTTTAGAACGAAGACACACACTTTTTGCAAACATTTTAGAAGCACGACACACACTTTTTGTAAACATTTTGGAACCAAGACACACACTTTTTGCAAACATTTTAGAAACAAGACACACACTTATTGCAAACATTTTAGAACCAAGACACACACTTTTAGCAAACATTTTAGATCCAAAACACTTTTTGCAAACATTTTAGAACCAGTACACACACTTTTTGCAAACATTTTAGAACCAAGACACACACTTTTTGCAAACATTTTAGAACCAAGACACACACAGTTTGAAAATATTTTAGAATCAAAACACTTTTTGCAATCATTTTATAACCAAAATACATTTTGCAAATATTTTAGAACCAAGCCACTCACTTTTTGCAAACATTTCAGAACCAAGCCACACACTTTTTGCTAACAATTTAGAAGCAAACACACACTTTTGTAAACATTTTAGAACCAAGTCACACACTTTTTGCAAACATTTTAGAACCAAGACACACACATTTTGAAAACATTTTAGAACCAAAACACTTTTTGCAAATTTTAGAACCAAAATATTTTTGCAAACATTTTAGAACCAAGACACACACTTTTTGCAACCATTTTAGAACCAAGACACACACTTTTTGTAAACATTTTAGAACCAAGACACACACTTTTTGCAAACATTTTAGAACCAATACACACTTTTTGCAAACATTTCAGAACCAAGAAACACACTTTTTGCAAACATTTTAGAAGCAAGACACACACTTTTTGTAAACATTTTAGAACCAAGACACAGACTTTTTGCAAACATTTTTGAACCAAGACACACACATTTTGCAGACATTTTAGAACCAAGACACACATTTTTTGCAAACATTTTAGAACAAAAACACATACTTTTTGAAAACATTTTCGAACCAAAACACATAATTTTTCAAAACATTTTAGACCCAAAAGACTTTTTGCAAACATTTTAGAACCAAAACACTTTGCAAACATTTTTGAAGCAAAAACACCTTTTGCAAACATTTTAGAACCAAAACATTTTGCAAACATTTTGCAAACATTTTAGAACCAAATCCATTTTTGCAAACAATTTAGAACCAAAACACTTTTTGCAAACATTTAAGAACCAAAACACCTTTTGCAAACATTTTCGAAGCAAAACACTTTTTGCAAACATTTTAGAACCAAATCATTTTGCAAACATTTTAGAACCAAAACACTTTTTGCCAACATTTTAGAACCAATACACACACTTTTTGCAAACATTTTAGAACCAAAACACTTTTTGCTAACATATTAGAACCAATACACCTTTTGCAAACATTTAGAACCAAGACACACACATTTTGCAAACATTTTAGAACCAAGTCACACACTTTTTGAAAACATTTTAGAACCAAGACACACACTTTTTGCAAACATTTTAGAACCAAGACACACACATTTTGAAAACATTTTAGAACCAAAACACTTTTTGCAAATTTTAGAACCAAAATATTTTTTGCAACCATTTTAGAACCAAGACACACACTTTTTGTAAACATTTTAGAACCAAGACACACACTTTTTGCAAACATTTTAGAACCAATACACACACTTTTTGCAAACATTTCAGAACCAAGAAACACACTTTTTGCAAACATTTTAGAAGCAAGACACAGACTTTTTGTAAACATTTTAGAACCAAGACACAGACTTTTTGCAAACATTTTTGAACCAAGACACACACATTTTGCAGACATTTTAGAACCAAGACACACATTTTTTGCAAACATTTTAGAACAAAAACACATACTTTTTGAAAACATTTTCGAACCAAAACACATAATTTTTCAAAACATTTTAGACCCAAAAGACTTTTTGCAAACATTTTAGAACCAAAACACTTTGCAAACATTTTTGAAGCAAAAACACCTTTTGCAAACATTTTAGAACCAAAACATTTTGCAAACATTTTGCAAACATTTTAGAACCAAATCCATTTTTGCAAACAATTTAGAACCAAAACACTTTTTGCAAACATTTTAGAACCAAATCATTTTGCAAACATTTTAGAACCAAAACACTTTTTGCAAACATTTCAGAACAAAGACACACTATTTTTGCAAACATTTCAGAACAAAGACACACAATTTTTGCAAACATTTTAGAACCTAGAAACACTTTTTGCAAACATTTTAGAACCAAGACACACACTTTTTGCAAACATTTTAGAAGCACGACACACATTTTTTGCAAACATTTTAGAACCAAGACACACACTTTTTGCAAACATTTTAGAACCAAGACACACACTTTTTGCAAATATTTCAGAAGCAAGACACACACTTTTTGAAAACAATTTAGAACCAAGACACACACTTTTTGCAAACATTTTAGAACCAAGACACACACATTTTGCAAACATTTTAGAACCAAGACACACACTTTTTGCAAACATTTTAGAACCAAAACACATACTTTTTGCAAACATTTTAGAACCAAAATACATACTTTTTGAAAACATTTTAGAACCAAAACACATACTTTTTGAAAACATTTTAGACCCAAAACACTTTTTGCAAACATTTTTGAAGCAAAAACACCTTTTGCAAACATTTTAGAACCAAAACATTTTGCAAACATTTTAGAACCAAATCAATTTTTGCAAACAATTTAGAACCAAAACACTTTTTGCAAACATTTAAGAACCAAAACACTTTTTGCAAACATTTTCGAAGCAAAACACTTTTTGCAAACATTTTAGAACCAAATCATTTTGCAAACATTTTAGAACCAAAACACTTTTTGCAAACATTTTTGAACCAAAACACATTTTGCAAACATTTTAGAACTAAAACACTTTTTGCAAACATTTTAGAACCAAAACACTTTTTGCAAACATTTCAGAACAAAGACACACTATTTTTGCAAACATTTCAGAACAAAGACACACTATTTTTGCAAACATTTCAGAACAAAGACACACAATTTTTGCAAACATTTTAGAACCAAGACACACTTTTTGCAAACATTTTAGAACCAAGACACACACTTTTTGCAAACATTTTAGAAGCACGACACACACTTTTTGTAAACATTTTGGAACCAAGACACACACTTTTTGCAAACATTTTAGAAACAAGACACACACTTATTGCAAACATTTTAGAACCAAGACACACACTTTTAGCAAACATTTTAGATCCAAAACACTTTTTGCAAACATTTTAGAACCAGTACACACACTTTTTGCAAACATTTTAGAACCAAGACACACACTTTTTGCAAACATTTTAGAACCAAGACACACACAGTTTGAAAACATTTTAGAATCAAAACACTTTTTGCAATCATTTTATAACCAAAATACATTTTGCAAACATTTTAGAACCAAGCCACTCACTTTTTGCAAACATTTCAGAACCAAGCCACACACTTTTTGCTAACAATTTAGAAGCAAACACACACTTGTGTAAATATTTTAGAACCAAGTCACACACTTTTTGCAAACATTTTAGAACCAAGACACACACATTTTGAAAACATTTTAGAACCAAAACACTTTTTGCAAATTTTAGAACCAAAATATTTTTTGCAAACATTTTAGAACCAAGACACACACTTTTTGCAAACATTTTAGAACCAAGACACACACTCTTTGTAAGCGTTTTAGAACCAAGACACACACTTTTTGCAAACATTTTAGAACCAATACACACACTTTTTGCAAACATTTCAGAACCAAGAAACACACTTTTTGCAAACATTTTAGAAGCAAGACACACACTTTTTGTAAACATTTTAGAACCAAGACACAGACTTTTTGCAAACATTTTTGAACCAAGACACACACATTTTGCAGACATTTTAGAACCAATACACACACTTTTTGCAAACATTTCAGAACCAAGACACACACTTTTTGCAAACATTTTAGAACCAAAACACTTTTTGCAAACATTTTCGAAGCAAAACACTTTTTGCAAACATTTTAGAACCAAATCATTTTGCAAACATTTTAGAACCAAAACACTTTTTGCAAACATTTTTGAACCAAAACACATTTTGCAAACATTTTAGAACTAAAACACTTTTTGCAAACATTTTAGAACCAAAACACTTTTTGCAAACATTTCAGAACAAAGACACACTATTTTTGCAAACATTTCAGAACAAAGACACACTATTTTTGCAAACATTTCAGAACAAAGACACACTATTTTTGCAAACATTTCAGAACAAAGACACACAATTTTTGGAAACATTTTAGAACCAAGACACACACATTTTGCAAACATTTTAGAACCAAGACACACACTTTTTGCAAACATTTTAGAAGCACGACACACATTTTTTGGAAACATTTTAGAACCAAGACACACACTTTTTGCAAACATTTTAGAACCAAGACACACACTTTTTGCAAATATTTCAGAAGCAAGACACACACTTTTTGAAAACATTTTAGAACCAAGACACACACTTTTTGCAAACATTTTAGAACCAAAATACATACTTTTTGAAAATATTTTAGAACCAAAACACATACTTTTTGAAAACATTTTAGACCCAAAACACTTTTTGCACACATTTTTGAAGCAAAAACACCTTTTGCAGACATTTTGGAACCAAAACATTTTGCATACAATTTAGAACCAAATCAATTTTTGCAAACAATTTAGAACCAAAACACATTTTGCAAACATTTAAGAACCAAAACACTTTTTGCAAACATTTTCGAAGCAAAACACTTTTTGCAAACATTTTAGAACCAAATCATTTTGCAAACATTTTAGAACCAAAACACTTTTTGCAAACATTTTTGAACCAAAACACATTTTGCAAACATTTTAGAACTAAAACACTTTTTGCAAACATTTTAGAACCAAAACACTTTTTGCAAACATTTCAGAACAAAGACACACAATTTTTGCAAACATTTCAGAACAAAGACACACTATTTTTGCAAACATTTCAGAACAAAGACACACAATTTTTGCATTTTAGAACCAAGACACACTTTTTGCAAACATTTTAGAACCAAGACACACACTTTTTGCAAACATTTTAGAAGCACGACACACACTTTTTGTAAACATTTTGGAACCAAGACACACACTTTTTGCAAACATTTTAGAAACAAGACACACACTTATTGCAAACATTTTAGAACCAAGACACACACTTTTAGCAAACATTTTAGATCCAAAACACTTTTTGCAAACATTTTAGAACCAGTACACACACTTTTTGCAAACATTTTAGAACCAAGACACACACATTTTGCAAACATTTTAGAACCAAGACACACACAGTTTGAAAACATTTTAGAATCAAAACACTTTTTGCAATCATTTTATATCCAAAATACATTTTGCAAACATTTTAGAACCAAGCCACTCACTTTTTGCAAACATTTCAGAACCAAGCCACACACTTTTTGCTAACAATTTAGAAGCAAACACACACTTTTGTAAACATTTTAGAACCAAGACACACACTTTTTGCAAACATTTTAGAACCAAGACACACACATTTTGAAAACATTTTAGAACCAAAACACTTTTTGCAAATTTTAGAACCAAAATATTTTTTGCAAACATTTTAGAACCAAGACACACACTTTTTGCAAACATTTTAGAACCAAGACACACACTTTTTGCAAACATTTTAGAACCAATACACACACTTTTTGCAAACATTTCAGAACCAAGACACACACTTTTTGCAAACATTTTAGAAGCAAGACACACACTTTTTGTAAACATTTCAGAACCAAGACACAGACTTTTTGCAAACATTTTTGAACCAATACACGCACATTTTGCAGACATTTTAGAACCAAGACACACATTTTGGAAACATTTTAGAACCAAAACACATACTTTTTGAAAACATTTTAGAACCAAAACACATACTTTTTGAAAACATTTTAGACCCAAAACACTTTTTGCAAACATTTTTGAACCAAAACACATTTTGCAAACATTTTAGAACTAAAACACTTTTTGCAAACATTTTAGAACCAAAACACTTTTTGCAAACATTTCAGAACAAAGACACACTATTTTTGCAAACATTTCAGAACAAAGACACACTATTTTTGCAAACATTTCAGAACAAAGACACACAATTTTTGCAAACATTTTAGAACCAAGACACACTTTTTGCAAACATTTTAGAACCAAGACACACACTTTTTGCAAACATTTTAGAAGCACGACACACACTTTTTGTAAACATTTTGGAACCAAGACACACACTTTTTGCAAACATTTTAGAAACAAGACACACACTTATTGCAAACATTTTAGAACCAAGACACACACTTTTAGCAAACATTTTAGATCCAAAACACTTTTTGCAAACATTTTAGAACCAGTACACACACTTTTTGCAAACATTTTAGAACCAAGACACACACTTTTTGCAAACATTTTAGAACCAAGACACACACAGTTTGAAAACATTTTAGAATCAAAACACTTTTTGCAATCATTTTATAACCAAAATACATTTTGCAAACATTTTAGAACCAAGCCACTCACTTTTTGCAAACATTTCAGAACCAAGCCACACACTTTTTGCTAACAATTTAGAAGCAAACACACACTTGTGTAAATATTTTAGAACCAAGTCACACACTTTTTGCAAACATTTTAGAACCAAGACACACACATTTTGAAAACATTTTAGAACCAAAACACTTTTTGCAAATTTTAGAACCAAAATATTTTTTGCAAACATTTTAGAACCAAGACACACACTTTTTGCAAACATTTTAGAACCAAGACACACACTCTTTGTAAGCGTTTTAGAACCAAGACACACACTTTTTGCAAACATTTTAGAACCAATACACACACTTTTTGCAAACATTTCAGAACCAAGAAACACACTTTTTGCAAACATTTTAGAAGCAAGACACACACTTTTTGTAAACATTTTAGAACCAAGACACAGACTTTTTGCAAACATTTTTGAACCAAGACACACACATTTTGCAGACATTTTAGAACCAATACACACACTTTTTGCAAACATTTCAGAACCAAGACACACACTTTTTGCAAACATTTTAGAACCAAAACACTTTTTGCAAACATTTTCGAAGCAAAACACTTTTTGCAAACATTTTAGAACCAAATCATTTTGCAAACATTTTAGAACCAAAACACTTTTTGCAAACATTTTTGAACCAAAACACATTTTGCAAACATTTTAGAACTAAAACACTTTTTGCAAACATTTTAGAACCAAAACACTTTTTGCAAACATTTCAGAACAAAGACACACTATTTTTGCAAACATTTCAGAACAAAGACACACTATTTTTGCAAACATTTCAGAACAAAGACACACTATTTTTGCAAACATTTCAGAACAAAGACACACAATTTTTGGAAACATTTTAGAACCAAGACACACACATTTTGCAAACATTTTAGAACCAAGACACACACTTTTTGCAAACATTTTAGAAGCACGACACACATTTTTTGGAAACATTTTAGAACCAAGACACACACTTTTTGCAAACATTTTAGAACCAAGACACACACTTTTTGCAAATATTTCAGAAGCAAGACACACACTTTTTGAAAACATTTTAGAACCAAGACACACACTTTTTGCAAACATTTTAGAACCAAAATACATACTTTTTGAAAATATTTTAGAACCAAAACACATACTTTTTGAAAACATTTTAGACCCAAAACACTTTTTGCACACATTTTTGAAGCAAAAACACCTTTTGCAGACATTTTGGAACCAAAACATTTTGCATACAATTTAGAACCAAATCAATTTTTGCAAACAATTTAGAACCAAAACACATTTTGCAAACATTTAAGAACCAAAACACTTTTTGCAAACATTTTCGAAGCAAAACACTTTTTGCAAACATTTTAGAACCAAATCATTTTGCAAACATTTTAGAACCAAAACACTTTTTGCAAACATTTTTGAACCAAAACACATTTTGCAAACATTTTAGAACTAAAACACTTTTTGCAAACATTTTAGAACCAAAACACTTTTTGCAAACATTTCAGAACAAAGACACACAATTTTTGCAAACATTTCAGAACAAAGACACACTATTTTTGCAAACATTTCAGAACAAAGACACACAATTTTTGCATTTTAGAACCAAGACACACTTTTTGCAAACATTTTAGAACCAAGACACACACTTTTTGCAAACATTTTAGAAGCACGACACACACTTTTTGTAAACATTTTGGAACCAAGACACACACTTTTTGCAAACATTTTAGAAACAAGACACACACTTATTGCAAACATTTTAGAACCAAGACACACACTTTTAGCAAACATTTTAGATCCAAAACACTTTTTGCAAACATTTTAGAACCAGTACACACACTTTTTGCAAACATTTTAGAACCAAGACACACACATTTTGCAAACATTTTAGAACCAAGACACACACAGTTTGAAAACATTTTAGAATCAAAACACTTTTTGCAATCATTTTATAACCAAAATACATTTTGCAAACATTTTAGAACCAAGCCACTCACTTTTTGCAAACATTTCAGAACCAAGCCACACACTTTTTGCTAACAATTTAGAAGCAAACACACACTTTTGTAAACATTTTAGAACCAAGACACACACTTTTTGCAAACATTTTAGAACCAAGACACACACATTTTGAAAACATTTTAGAACCAAAACACTTTTTGCAAATTTTAGAACCAAAATATTTTTTGCAAACATTTTAGAACCAAGACACACACTTTTTGCAAACATTTTAGAACCAAGACACACACTTTTTGCAAACATTTTAGAACCAATACACACACTTTTTGCAAACATTTCAGAACCAAGACACACACTTTTTGCAAACATTTTAGAAGCAAGACACACACTTTTTGTAAACATTTCAGAACCAAGACACAGACTTTTTGCAAACATTTTTGAACCAATACACGCACATTTTGCAGACATTTTAGAACCAAGACACACATTTTGGAAACATTTTAGAACCAAAACACATACTTTTTGAAAACATTTTAGAACCAAAACACATACTTTTTGAAAACATTTTAGACCCAAAACACTTTTTGCAAACATTTTAGAACCAAAACACTTTTTGCAAACATTTTAGAACCAAAACACTTTTTGCAAACATTTTTGAAGCAAAAACACCTTTTGCAAACATTTTAGAACCAAAATATTTTGCAAACATTTTAGAACCAAATCAATTTTTGCAAACAATTTAGAACCAAAACACCTTCTGCAATAATTTTCGAAGCAAAACACTTTTTGCAAACATTTTAGAACCAAATCATTTTGCAAACATTTTAGAACCAAAACAATTTTTGCTAACATATTAGAACCAATACACCTTTTGCAAACATTTAGAACCAAGACACACACATTTTGCAAACATTTTAGAACCAAGTCACACACTTTTTGAAAACATTTTAGAACCAAGACACACACTTTTTGCAAACATTTTAGAACCAAGACACACACATTTTGAAAACATTTTAGAACCAAAACACTTCTTGCAAACATTTTAGAACCACTACAAACACATTTTAGAACCAAGACACAGACTTTTTGCAAACATTTTTGAACCAAGACACACACATTTTGCAGACATTTTAGAACCAAGACACACATTTTGCAAACATGTTAGAACCAAAACACATACTTTTTGAAAACATTTTAGAACCAAAACACATACTTTTTGAAAACATTTTAGACCCAAAACAGTTTTTGCAAACATTTTAGAACCAAAACACTTTTTGCAAACATTTTTGAAGCAAAAACACCTTTTGCAAACATTTTAGAACCAAAATATTTTGCAAACATTTTAGAACCAAATCAATTTTTGCAAACAATTTAGAACCAAAACACTTTTTGCAAACATTTTCGAAGCAAAACACTTTTTGCAAACATTTTAGAACCAAATCATTTTGCAAACATTTTAGAACCAAAACACTTTTTGCAAACATTTTAGAACCAATACACACACTTTTTGCAAACATTTTAGAACCAAAACACTTTTTGCCAACATATTAGAACCAATACACCTTTTGCAAACATTTTGGAACCAAGACACACACATTTTGCAAACATTTTAGAACGAAGACACACATTTTTTGCAAACATTTTAGAAGCAAGACACACACTTTTTGTAAACATTTTAGAACCAAGACACAGACTTTTTGCAAACATTTTTGAACCGACACACACATTTTGCAGACATTCTAGAACCAAGACACACATTTTGCAAACATTTTAGAACCAAAACACATACTTTTTGAAAACATTTTAGAACCAAAACACATACTTTTTGAAAACATTTTAGACCTAAAACACTTTTTGCAAACATTTCAGAACCAAAACACTTTTTGCAAACATTTTTGAAGCAAAAACACCTTTTGCAAACATTTTAGAACCAAAACATTTTGCAAACATTTTAGAATCAAATCAATTTTTGCAAACAATTTAGAACCAAAACACTTTTTGCAAACATTTAAGAACCAAAACACTTTTTGCAAACATTTTCGAAGCAAAACACTTTTTGCAAACATTTTAGAACCAAATCATTTTGCAAACATTTTAGAACCAAAACAATTTTTGCAAACATTTTTGAACCAAAACACATTTTGCAAACATTTTAGAACCAAAACACTTTTTGCAAACATTTTTGAACCAAAAGACTTTTTGCAAACATTTAAGAACCAAAACACTTTTTGCAAATATTTTCGAAGCAAAACACTTTTTGCAAACATTTTAGAACCAAATCATTTTGCAAACATTTTAGAACCAAAACAATTTTTGCAAACATTTTTGAACCAAAACACATTTTGCAAACATTTTAGAACCAAAACACTTTTTGCAAACATTTCAGAACAAAGACACACTATTTTTGCAAACATTTCAGAACAAAGACACACAATTTTTGCAAACATTTTAGAACCAAGACACACACTTTTTGCAAACATTTTAGAACCAAGACACACACTTTTTGCAAACATTTTAGAACCAAAATACACACTTTTTGCAAACATTTGAGAACCAAGACACACACATTTTGAAAACATTTTAGAACCAAAACACTTTTTGCAAATATTAGAACCAAAATATTTTTTGCAAACATTTTAGAACCAAGACACACACTTTTTGAAAACATTTTAGACCCAAAACACTTTTTGCAAACATTTTAGAACCAAAACACTTTTTGCAAACATTTTTGAAGCAAAAACACCTTTTGCAAACATTTTAGAACCAAAATGTTTTGCAAACATTTTAGAACCAAATCAATTTTTGCAAACAATTTAGAACCAAAACACTTTTTGCAAACATTTTCGAAGGAAAACACTTTTTGCAAACATTTTAGAACCAAATCATTTTGCAAACATTTTAGAACCAAAACACTTTTTGCAAACATTTTAGAACCAATACACCTTTTGCAAACATTTTGGAACCAAGACACACACATTTTGCAAACATTTTAGAACGAAGACACACACTTTTTGAAAACATTTTAGAACCAAGACACACAATTTTTGCAAACATTTTAGAACCAAAACACTTTTTGCAAACATTTTAGAACCAATACACACACTTTTTGCAAACATTTTAGAACCAAGACACTTTTGGCTAACATATTAGAACCAATACACCTTTTGCAAACATTTTAGAACCAAGACACTTTTTGCAAACATTTTAGAACCTAGACACGCACTTTTTGCAAATATTTCAGAACCAAGACACACTTTTTGCAAACATTTTAGAAACAAGACACACACTTTTTGCAAACATTTTAGAACCAAGACACACACTTTTTGCAAACATTTTAGAACCAAAACGCATACTTTTTGAAAATATTTTGGAACCAAAATACATACTTTTTGAAAACATTTTAGAACCAAATCACTTTTTGCAAACATTTTAGAACCAAAACACTTCTTGCAAACATTTTTGAAGCAAAAACACCTTTTGCAAACATTTTAGAACCAAAACATTTTGCAAACATTTTAGAACCAAATCAATTTTTGCAAACAATTTAGAACCAAAACACCTTTTGCAAACATTTAAGAACCAAAACACTTTTTGCAAACATTTTAGAAGCAAAACACTTTTTGCAAACATTTTAGAACCAAATCATTTTGCAAACATTTTAGAACCAAAACACTTTTTGGAAACATTTTTGAACCAAAACACATTTTGCAAACATTTTAGAACTAAAACACTTTTGCAAACATTTTAGAACTAAAACACTTTTTGCAAACATTTTAGAACAAAGATACACAATTTTTGCAAACATTTTAGAACAAAGATACACAATTTTTGCAAACATTTTAGAACCAAGACACACACTTTTTGCAAACATTTTAGAAGCACGACACGCACTTTTTGTAAACATTTTGGAACCAAGACACACACTTTTTGCAAACATTTTAGAACCAAGACACACACTTTTAGCAAACATTTTAGATCCAAAACACTTTTTGCAAACATTTTAGAACCAGTACACACACTTTTTGCAAACATTTTAGAACCAAGACACACACTTTTTGCAAACATTTTAGAACCAAGTCACACACATTTTGAAAACATTTTAGAACCAAAACACTTTTTGGAAACATTTTAGAACCAAGACACACACTTTTTGGAAACATTTTAGAACCAAGACACACACTTTTTGCAAACATTTAGAACCAATACACACACTTTTTGCAAACATTTTAGAACCAAGACACACACTTTTTGCAAACATTTTAGAACCAATACACACACTTTTTGCAAACATTTCAGAACCAAGAGACAAACTTTTTGCAATCATTTCAGAACCAAGACACAATTTTTGCAAACATTTCAGAACCAAGACACACAATTTTTGCAAACATTTTAGAACCAAGACACACTTTTTGCAAACAATTTAGATCCAAGACACACACTTTTTGCAAACATTTTAGAACCAAGACACACACTTTTTGCAAACATTTTAGAAGCAAGACACACACTTTTTGTAAACTGTGTTCTGTGGGGACATCAATTTCTGTTATGATGACATCATGCCATCCAGGGTAATTCGTTGCTACCCTAATAACAAACCTTGGATTACCAGCAGCCTGAAGGCCTTACTAAATGAGAAGAAAAAGGCTTTCAGGAAGGGCGACAGGAATAAAATCAAAGAACTTCAAAAGGAACTGAAGGTGAGGATTAAGGAGGGGAAAGAAGCCTATAGGTTCAAATTAGAACGACAGCTGCAGCAAGATGGTGTGAAGCAGGTATGGGCTGGAATGCAAAAGATCACGGGCATGAAGCAGAAAGGTGGTACACTGCCTGATGGTGAACAGAGTCTGGCTGATGATCTGAACAGATTTTTCAACAGATTTGACTGCCCCACACCACCCCAGCCTCCCCCACCTGGTCTGCTGACCATTGCTGCTTCCTCTCCACCTCCCCTCCCTCTCTCCATCATCTCCATCACTCCTGAGATGTCACCTGTACGGAGTCCCCTCTTTCCACCTCCCACTCCACCAGCAGCCCCACCTATGACTCTTCATACTGCTCAGGTCAAGATGATGCTGGACAGACTGAAGCCAGGGAAAGCAGTGGGGCCTGATGACACCAGCCCAAGGCTACTGAAGACCTGCTCTTCAGAGCTGTGTGGTATTCTAACACACCTGTTCAACCTGAGCTTGCGTCTACAGAAGGTTCCAAGGCTGTGGAAAACATCTTGCCTGGTACCTGTCCCAAAGAAGACCCATCCCACTCACCACAATGACTACAGACCAGTAGCGCTCACTTCACATATTATGAAGTCATTTGAGAGACTTGTCCTTTCCTACATCAGGACTAGTGTGTCAAATCAAATGGATCCTTTACAGTTTGCATATCAGCCTAACATCAGTGTCGATGATGCCCTCATTTACATGCTGCAGAGGGTGTACACACATTTGGACACCACTGATGCATCTGTAAGGATTACGGTTTTTTTAGTTCTCAAGCGCCTTCAACACAATTCAGCCCCGACTGCTAGTGGAGAAGATGGAGAAGATGAAAGTGGATCCATCACTGGTACTGTGGTGTTTGGATTACCTTTCCCTCAGACCACAGTACGTGCGCCTACAGAACAATGTCTCAAGCACCATCTTGAGCAGCACAGGGGCTCCACAAGGAACTGTGCTGGCTCCATTCCTCTTTACCATCTACACAGCGGATCTCCAATATAACACCAACAGCTGCTTTTTGCAGAAATTTTCGGATGACACAGCTGTTGTCGGCCTCATTAAAGGGGGCAATGAGGAGGAGTATAGAGACATAATAAGTAACTTTGTGGAGTGCAGTGCACACAATAACCTCCATCTTAACACCACAAAAACCAAGGAGATAGTTGTGGACTTCAGGAGGGGGAGGAGGAGGACTCAAGCAACACCAATCACCATTAAGGGCACTGAGGTGGAGGTGGTCGCTAACCACAGGTACCTTGGTGTGCAGCTTGACAGTGAGCTGGACTGGAAGTGTCATATGGAGGCGGTGTACAGGAAGGGACAAAGCCGACTGTATTTTTTAAGGAGGCTGAGGTCATTTAACATCTGCCAACCCCTACTGTGCAGTGTCTACCATTCAGTGGTGGCCAGTGCTCTGTTTTTTGCTGTGGCCTGTTGGGGAGATGGCGCCCGCATAGCGGACAAAAACAGACTGGACAAGCTGATCAGGAAGGCCGGCTCAGTGGTCGGGGCTGAGCAACGAACGGTCCAGCAGGTGGCAGAGGCCAGAACTCTGAACAAACTGGGTTCAATAATGACCAACCCCACTCACCCACTCCATGCCCTGAAGGTGATCAAGAGCAGCATCTTCAGTCAGAGACTGATTGCACCAATGTGCAAAACTGAGAGACATAGGAAGTCCTGTTTACCAGCTGCTATAAGGTTATATAATGCGCATAAATAACTGCACTTTTTTTTTCATTAATTGTATTTTAACTTGTATTTTAACTTGTATTTTAACTTGTTAAGTATGGAAGCTATTTGAGGAAATGTGTGGTGTTATGTCTGTCTTGAAGCTGTCGTGGCACTGTAATTTCCTGTAAAGGATTATTAAAGGTTTTCAATCAATCAATCAAAAATACATTTTAGAACTGCAACACTTTTTGCAAACATTTTGGAACCAAAACACTTTTTGCGAACATTTTAGAACCAAAACACTTTTTGCAAACATTTTACAACCAATATACACACTTTTTGCAAACATTTTAGAACCAAAACACTTTTTGCTAACATATTAGAACCAATACATCTTTTGCAAACATTTTAGAACAAAGACACACACATTTTGCAAACATTTTAGAACGAAGACACACACTTTTTGAAAACATTTTAGAATCAACACAATTTTTGCAAACATTTTAGAACCAAAACTTTTTGCAAACATTTTAGAACCAATACACACACTTTTTGCGAACATATTAGAACCAATACACCTTTTGCAAACATTTTAGAACCAAGACACTTTTTGCAAACATTTTAGAACCAAGACACACACTTTTTGCAAACATTTTAGAACCAAGACACACACTTTTTGCAAACATTTCAGAACCAAGACACACACTTTTTGCAAACATTTCAGAACCAAGACACACACTTTTTGCAGACATTTTAGAACCAAGACACACACTTTTTGCAAACATTTTAGAACCAAGACACACACTTTTTGCAAACATTTTAGAACCAATACACACACTTTTTGCAAACATTTCAGAACCAAGACACACACTTTTTGCAAACATTTTAGAACCAAGACACATTTTTTGCAAACATTTTAGAACCAATACACACTGTTGGTAAACATTTCAGAACCAAGACACACAATTTTTGCAAACATTTCAGAATCAAGACACACAATTTTTGCAAACATTTTAGAACCAAGACACACACTTTTTGTAAACATTTTAGAACCAAAAATCACACTATTTGAAACATTTTATAACCAAAACACTTTTTTGCAAACATTTTAGAACCAAAACACTTTTTAAAACATTTTAGAACCAAGACACACTTTTTGCAAACATTTTAGAACCAATACACAAACTTTTTGCAAACATTTCAGAACCAAGACACACACTTTTTGCAAACATTTTAGAACCAAAACTTTTTGCAAACATTTTAGAACCAATACACACCCTTTTTGCAAACATTTCAGAACCAAGACACAATTTTTGCAAACATTTCAGAACCAAGACACACAATTTTTGCAAACATTTTAAAACCAAGACACACTTTTTGCAAACAGTTTAGATCCAAGACACACACTTTTTGCAAACATTTTAGAACCAAGACACACACTTTTTGCAAACATTTTAGAACCAAAACACTTTTTGCTAACATATTAGAACCAATACACCTTTTGCAAACATTTTAGAACCAAGATACACACATTTTGCAAACATTTTAGAACGAAGACACACACTTTTTGAAAACATTTTAGAATCAACACAATTTTTGCAAACATTTTAGAACCAAAACTTTTTGCAAACATTTTAGAACCAATACACACACTTTTTGCGAACATATTAGAACCAATACACCTTTTGCAAACATTTTAGAACCAAGACACTTTTTGCAAACATTTTAGAACCAAGACACACACTTTTTGCAAACATTTTAGATCCAAGACACACACTTTTTGCAAACATTTCAGAACCAAGACACACACTTTTTGCAAACATTTCAGAACCAAGACACACACTTTTTGCAGACATTTTAGAACCAAGACACACACTTTTTGCAAACATTTTAGAACCAAGACACACACTTTTTGCAAACATTTTAGAACCAATACACACACTTTTTGCAAACATTTCAGAACCAAGACACACACTTTTTGCAAACATTTTAGAACCAAGACACATTTTTTGCAAACATTTTAGAACCAATACACACTGTTGGTAAACATTTCAGAACCAAGACACACAATTTTTGCAAACATTTCAGAATCAAGACACACAATTTTTGCAAACATTTTAGAACCAAGACACACACTTTTTGTAAACATTTTAGAACCAAAAATCACACTATTTGAAACATTTTATAACCAAAACACTTTTTTGCAAACATTTTAGAACCAAAACACTTTTTAAAACATTTTAGAACCAAGACACACTTTTTGCAAACATTTTAGAACCAATACACAAACTTTTTGCAAACATTTCAGAACCAAGACACACACTTTTTGCAAACATTTTAGAACCAAAACTTTTTGCAAACATTTTAGAACCAATACACACCCTTTTTGCAAACATTTCAGAACCAAGACACAATTTTTGCAAACATTTCAGAACCAAGACACACAATTTTTGCAAACATTTTAAAACCAAGACACACTTTTTGCAAACAGTTTAGATCCAAGACACACACTTTTTGCAAACATTTTAGAACCAAGACACACACTTTTTGCAAACATTTTAGAACCAAAACTTTTTGCTAACATATTAGAACCAATACACCTTTTGCAAACATTTTAGAACCAAGATACACACATTTTGCAAACATTTCAGAACCAAGACACACACTTTTTGCAAACATTTTAGAACCAAAACTTTTTGCAAACATTTTAGAACCAATACACACACTTTTTGCAAACATTTTATAACCAAGACACTTTTTGCTAACATATTAGAACCAATACACCTTTTGCAAACATTTTAGAACCAAGACACTTTTTGCAAACATTTTAGAACCAAGACACACACTTTTTGCAAATATTTCAGAACCAAGACACACACTTTTTGCAAACATTTTAGAACCAAGACACACACTTTTTGCAAACATTTTAGAACTGTCAGGTGCAAATAGTGAAATAACAATCATGATGCTTAGAGAATGTAGAGAAACAAGTTTATTTATTAGCAAGTCTGCAGAGTCGGTGTCTCCCCTGTCAAGACACACCGAGGTCGGGAATCCACTCTCTCTTATTCACATGATTTTACATTTGTTACTTTTACTCCTCCCCTTCGGGCTCTTTTCAAATCAGAGCACTGAGGTGCACACTCTACAGGTACCGCCCCTGGTGCCTCCCAGATCATACATCGCATGTACATTTAAATGAGACATCTTGTCATGATGGGCGTATTTGCAATATTCATTTATCTCATTACGCAAGCGCATAGAGAGTTGTTCATGACCTTTATCCCAATTCTACCCGGACGGTCTTCTTATCTCCTTTTTTCTCATCCTTGAAAAGTTACCATCTGTACTAGCGCATCTACTCCCTACTATACAAAGGGTTCTTAGTCTAAATCAACTTATACTTATTAACCCCTTCCTCACAATCCACACTTTTACTTTTGCTACTGCAACCTATGATTTATACTACCTCCCCCTTTTCTAATGCTAACAGCAGAATCTTCGCCTCCTTATCTTCCTCTCGCTGGTCATACTGTGTTCTAAAGGCCATCATGGCGGCGGCATTCTTGGTCAGGGCTGTCTCTATCAATCGCTGAGACAGCCCCCATACGCAGGGAATGAAACAACATCCAAATAGGCACAGCAACCCCATCATAACTACCACTGATGTTAGGGCTGATGTAAAGATGTGCTTCCATTTCCCAAACCAGGAGTCTAGAAACCCGGTCCAGGAGGTGTCTACTCCGGAGTTCTCGGCCAATTCGATAGACAGGGAGGTGAGACCTGCTAGGGCTCTCGATACTGACCCATCAGGAGCAGTGTTGTTGGGGATAAAGGTGCAACATTGTTCCCCAAACATTACACACACCCCTCCCTTCTCAGCCAGTAGCATGTCTAAGGCCATGCGATTTTGCCAGGCCATTAGGCTGGTATCTGTCAGTTGTTCCGCTAATCCTTCAACCGCATCTCGAGTGTAATTTATAAAGCGTTGTTGATTGTAGTACAGGTAGTTGATCCAGTCCACATTTTTATTAATTGTGGACCACCAGAAGAGTATGGACTCAAAGCCCGCAGCTATCTGGTTTCTGGCTTTGAATTCATCGGGTACCCCTCTTGGCACCCCTATCGCATCTATATATATGTGTGTGTCGAATGATCCTTTCACCCCTCTCTTTTGTCGTCGGCTTCCTTCATTGAGTTCTACAGCATGTTCTACTGCTATGGTGAAGGGCATCATCAGTTGTGTGAGGGTACAGGTTCCCGTCCATGACCCCGGTAACCGGGGCCACAGGGTATTCTCCCCGCACCACCACCAGACATCAGCTCTACTGGCTTTCTCAGCCAGGAGCTTTTGAACAGTGGCCCCTGTCCCTCAGCCGTTATGTTATACGTCTGATTGCAGTTGAGCACCTCCCCCATTTCCTGTCCATCTGGGTTATATCTGGTATAGCACTCAAATCCCTCCTCCCCAAGGGGAGTGCTAAATGGAGGAGGTCGAGGGTCTGTCCTTCGGCCCTTTGTATTGTTGTTGCTAGCCGGGAATAGGTAATGATAACTCTGGCAGGTCGCATCCTTTGGTAGGATGGGATTCGTGAATAGCTGTAGTATACATGGCATAGCCCCAGGTGTCCTATCCCAATTCAAGGGAAATGGTACTGGAACTAGCTGAGGCTTAGCTCTGGCGCAGGCGTAGCAATTGGTGTGTTGCATACTCGTGGCCGTGTACATCATCCAGGCAAGCCAGGTGTTGGCGCCCTTTCCTCTTGTAGGTATTCCCTCCTCATATAACTGCCTTAATTCTGTTTCTCCTGCTACTATCATTATCTTCAAATCCTTAGGCTCATTTTCCGTGGTGACATTTCTGACTACCGGTGGTGCTGGTGTTGCCCAGGGATCCCTACTCTGACTGTCATCTATCTGGAACCTTTCCCTCCCATCCTCATATTTTACCATATTCCCGTCCCGCTTCACTTCTATCTCAAACCTCAGGCATGCGTCCTTCCCTGTTCTATCTGCACATATCCAATACATACCACTTTCCTGCATTTGAACACTCTGTATGCTTACATATATGCGTCCTGGCAATCCCTCATTTGGGTTTTTATATACTCTCCACCTATCAGTTTGATAGGTGGGCTTATGCCACCCATTTCTTGATGAAGTGAACACCGCATGCCAATTTCTACAGGGATGGGTGCATACATACATTCTATAGCTACACCACCATTTTCCTTTACATACATTAAATGGGATGGTGGTGGACTTTCTATTCTGTGGTATTGTGATTTTTATACATGTTATTTTACTCACGAGTTGGGTGACCACCCAACACACGATCCACCAGCACGAAGTCTTCATTTTCCGTGCGGGGTCTTGGTGAATACCAAAGTCAATGGTTCCTTCCCTTTTCGCACAGTCCACGGGCTGATATTGTCTGGTGGGGCCTCCACAGGACCCTTAAATCGGCTTGCGTGTGTCCACCCTTTTTCTTTTGTTCGTACTGCTGTCTTGGTGATTAGTAACACCAGGTAGGGTCCAGTCCACTTAGGTTGCAGCTTTTCTTCTTTCCACGTTTTTATTAGTACCCAGTCTCCAGCCTTGACTGAGTGAATCGGAAAGTCCAGTGGCGGGCTCTGGGCCAGCAATCCTTTAGTTTTTAGTTCTGCAAGAGATTGGGATATCGCCAGTAAATAGTTCCTTGGGAATACATCATTCCCTTGCATTGTTGGGACCCCTTCTATCTTTCCTAAGTATGGGAGCCCGAATAACATTTCATATGGTGATACCCCTATGTCTTTCCGAGGTGCCGTGCGGATTCTCAACAAGGCTATCGGAAGGCACTTAGTCCAGGGGAGTCTCGTTTCCTCTATCAACTTGGTGATTTGGATCTTCAAGGTGCCATTCATTCTCTCCACCTTTCCGGAGCTCTGGGGATGCCACGGTGTATGCAATTTCCATTCAATTCCTAGTGCTTCACATATCATTTTATGTGTTTTGGAGGCAAAATGGGTCCCTCTATCCGAGTCTATTGTTTCCACAATCCCATATCTGGGTATAATTTGCTTCAATAATACCTTGGCTACCACCTGTGAGGTGGCAGTTGCTGTGGGGAATGCCTCTACCCATCTAGTGAAATGGTCCACTACCACTAACAGGTACTTCCATCTTTGTACCCGGGGCAACTCGGTGAAATCTATCTGTATTCTTTGGAAGGGCCTAATTGCCAATGGTTGTCCTCCTCCCGGGACTGCTCTCATCATTTTCTTGTTAATTCGCTGACATATTACACAGCCCCCTATGACTTGTTTGGCCATGGTATACATCCCACGGCAAGCGTAGGTTCTGAGGAGGGTGTCACAGAGGGCTTGGGTTCCCCAATGGCTTTGCCCGTGCAGCGTCCCTAATAACTCCCTTATAATTTCTTTGTTCAATAGCTGCTTTCCGTCCGGTGTCCACCATTTCCCATTTGGGATAAGCCGGGCTCCCATTTCTCTCATGTGTTCCTGCTCTTTCTCACTAAAGATTGGTATCTTTTCCTCTTGTTCCCTTAAAGGTATTAGTGACATCATTTCTACCATCTGTTCTGTGGCTGCTCTTTTTGCAACCTCATCCGCTGCCCTATTTCCTCGGGCTTCCAGGGTGTTACCCTTCTGATGCCCTGCCACATGTGCTATGGCTATTCGTTCTGGTTTCTGCAAGGCCTCCAGTGTCTGTCCTATCAATTGCTCATGCGCTAATTCTTTCCCTCGAGCTGTTATCATTCCTCGCTCTTTCCAGATTTTCCCAAAGGTGTGTACTACCCCAAATGCGTATTTTGAATCGGTGTACACTGTTCCTTCCTTCCCCTCCAACAGTTCCAAAGCTCTCATTAATGCATATATTTCACAAGATTGAGCTGACCAACTACCAGGCAGCCTACCGCTTTCAATTTCCTCCATAGTTTCCCCGTTCACTATACCGTACCCACTATGTCTTTTTCCATCTATACACCTGGAGGACCCATCTATAAACCACCGGCTGCCCTCAGCCAGAGGTTGTTCTTCCAAGTCTTCTCTACTTTTTGTCTGTAAATCTATTATTTCACTACAGCAGTGTACTGGGTCATCTCCCTCGTCGCCCTGTTTTTCTGCTGGATACAGGAATTGGGACGGGTTAAGGTTCTAATCCGTAATTATAGTCAAATCGTCTTTTTCCATCAGGATGACCTCGTACTTTAAAATTCTAGAGTCCGTTAACCATCTGTTGGATTTCTGAGTGAGTATGGTTCTCACCGTGTGTGGCGTAGAAACAACCAAAGCTCCTCCAAAGGTTAATTTTCTACTCTCCTCCACCAATATTGCAGTCGCTGCTACCGCTTGTATGCATCCCGGCCATCCCCTGGAGACTGGATCTAATATTTTTGAGAGGAAGGCCACCGGCTGTCGGTTCCCCCCTATTTTCTGGGTAAGTACCCTTAGTTCCACCCCCTTGTCTGAATTTACGAAGAGATGGAAAGGTTGTTCTAACGAGGGTAGGGCCAACACGGGAGCAGTAATCAGACTGTTCTTTAATTTTCCAAATTCCACCTCCTGTTCAGGGGTCCACTTAACCTTATCTTTTTCTTCTCCCAATTTATCATACAGGAATTTCACCTGTTGGGCGTAATCATCTATCCACAATCGAAACTATCCTATCAACCCCAGGAATTTTCGGATCTCTTTCTTATTCCTCGGGAGTGGTACTCCCGTGATTCCAGCTATCCTTTCGGGGTTTATTCATCTCTTTCCTCCGCTTATCAGGTGTCCTAGATATTTTACCTCCTGTTCCACAAATTGAAGCTTGTTACGGGACACCCTTAACCCCTTCTTCCCCAAGAAGTTTAACAGGACTATCGTGGCGTCCCTTACTTCTTCTTCCCTCTCTCCTGACAAGAGAAGGTCGTCCACGTACTGTAGTAGTTGCGTTTCCCCGTGACCTGGGAAATCCTCCAGTACCTGCTCTAAAATTTGGCCGAATAAATTTGGTGATTCTGTAAAACCTTGAGGGAGCACCGCCCACCGGAATTGTTGCTTTCGCCCGGTGTTAGGGTTTTCCCACTCAAAGGCGAATAAGTCTCTACTCTCTGTTGCCAGCGGACAACTCCAGAAAGCGTCCTTTAAATCTACCACACTAAACCATTTGTGGCTTGGGGGTATCCGTCCCATGATGGTGTAAGGGTTAGGTACTACCGGGTGTCGGGCTCGGACTACCTTGTTCAATTCCCTCAAGTCCTGTACGAGTCTAAAGTCCCATCGGTCTTTCTGACTGGTAGGATCAGAGTATTGTAGGGGGACATACATGGTTCCAATACACCGTCCTTCAATAAATTCTCAATGATTGGTTGTAAGCCTTTTCATCCCTCGGTCGAGATGGGGTATTGTCTTACTCGTACTATGTCGGCACTGTCCTTTAATACTATCTGTAGAGGGGGTATTTGCAAACCTCCTCTGTTTCCTTCCTTGGCCCATACTTGATCATTAATTCTTTGCTCATCCGCCTCTCTTAGAGTATACAACTGGACCACTATCCTTCCCTCTACCGGTGCTGTGCCTATCCCCAATTGTATTTGTAATTCTCTGCCCATTACATTTATACCAGCCTGAGGTACTAAGATCAGGTCCTCTACTGCCTCCCGGTGTCCATACCTTACATTCACGCCTCCTATCTCGGGAGCTACCATTACAGTCCCCCCTACTCCGGTAATTTTAATTCTCCCTTGTCCTGCCTTCATACCTATTGGTACTTTGGTTACACTTGATCGCTCCGCTCCTGAATCTACCATGAACACCGTATCTTCTCCCTGGGGTCCTATTTTTAGATTTACCAAGGGTTCCCTTTTATAGTCCCCCGACCCCAGGGACGGGAATCCCTGACCCCCCTATTCATTCTCCATCATACTGTACGTACGGGACTCCGCTACACGCTCAGGGCACTCCCTTTTGAAGTGTCCTTCCTTATTCCAAAAATAACATATTGAAGGTCCTGTCCTCCTACTTTGTCCCGTACTCGTGTTTCCCCGGCCCCTGCCGAATCCTTCTCCATATCCTTCTCCATATCCCCCTCTTCCGCGGCCTCTGCCGCGTCCTCTTCCCCTGCCTCGGGAGTAACTCCCTCGCCATCCTGTACCTCCCTTTTCCTTGTCTACTACTTGCTTTACTGCCTGCAACATAATCTTTGCCTTTCCCTTCTGTTTTTCCTCATCCCTTCGCACGTACACTTTCTGGGCCTCTGTAAGTAACTGAGGCAGTAGTTTCTCATTCCAATCATGCATCTTTTCTAACTTCTTCCTTACATCAGGCCAGGATTTGGTCACGAAATTGGCCCTGAGCAGTTGTTATCCTGCCTCTGAGTCCGGATCTATTCCGGAATACTGTTGCATGTTCTTCCTGAGTCTTTGAAGGAACACTGTCGGGGCCTCGTCTTTCTGCTGTCCATTTTCAAATGCTCGTTCAAAATTCTGTCCTTTGGGTACTCCCTCTCTAATCCCTTTTATAATTATATCCCGCAGGTCCCTCATATTCCCTCGTCCTGCTGCTGTCCCCTTGTCCCAATCTGGCTCTTGTACTGGGAATTTATCTGCGGGTGCCACATTTTGCTGCCCTGGCGGGTTCTCCTGTTCCCACTTTTTCATTGCCGCTGCCCTAATCATTTGCCTCTCCTCTGATGTGAAGAGATTCCCCATAATGGCCATCAACTCATCCCATGTATAAGTGTTTGGCCCAAGGAATTGATCTATCTGTTCCGCCAGACCTAAAGGATCTTCAAGGAGGCTTTTCATCTCCTTCTTGAAGTTCCTTACCTCGGTACTGGTTAAGGGGACATTAACAAATCCCATTCCCGCGTGGAGTCCTCCGATGGGTACCTCCCTTAGGGGTCTAATTTTTATCGGTATTTTTCTTGCTCTGACTCCCTCTCCTGGTGGCGGGGGATTTAATTCATCTACCCCAGCCGCCTCCTGTCTTTCCATCTCCTTCTCGTCCTCACTCCTGGGGTCAGATTGTTCACTGTCGGTGTCATCACCGTCAGTAACATTGTTATTAGGTTCTTGTTTTACCCTGACCTTTCTCCTTACCACGTGAGCGGGTCCGGGTGTCACCTCTTCCACCGCCACCGCAAGTGGAGGCGGGGGTGGGATCGGTGGCGCTACTCCGGGTGGTGGGTGTACATAGGGAGGAGGTAGGTTCTCCAGTATATCCCATGGGGGTGAAGAGGGGCTTGACTGTTCAGCCTCTTCTTTTAATTTTAACAAATTACATCCCGTCTCCCATACCGCGGCATACATGGTTTCTTCTATCAACAGGTTGGGTTTATTATTCACATATACATTCAATGCCTGTCGCACCCAATCCTCATCTGACCCATTCTTCGGCCACCAGACCGAGTCTCCTTTGATCGGGTGTTTTGGCTACTCGAAATAACAGAATCGAATCATTTTTGTCTTCTCCAATCCCATGGTATTTCTCTGCCACCAGAGGCTCAGCATTCGCCCCAACGGACTATCAGGCAGAATGCGGGGGTCGGGCTTACCGCCCTTCCCCTCCCTTTTGGGCTTTCCGTTTTCATTGCCCATCCTCCCGATCGGAATTTCCCCCCGATCTATTTCCCCCCGGTCTATTTAATCGCCCGAGTAGTACTTAATAGTCAATTTTCTTACCCGGGTCTTGTGCACAATAATCACTCGATTTGGCTCCTCGCGATTTCCAACTACCACTTGTTTCTCTAATCTCTGGTCCTGGATATCACTCGCCCAAACCGCTGACGGCAAGCAAGAGGGTCCAGGGCCGCTGAATCAGCGGGGTGCACCGTCCCTTCTCCCGTATACCGCCGCCAGCTGGCCGGAGTGGCAATCCCAAGACGAGCCCCCAGGCTGTCGGGTGCAAATAGTGAAATAACAATCACGATGCTTAGAGAATGTAGAGAAACAAGTTTATTTATTAGCAAGTCTGCAGAGTCGGGTGTCTCCCCTGTCAAGACACACCGAGGTCGGGAATTCACTCTCTCTTATTCACATCATTTTACATTTGTTACTTTTACTCCTCCCCTTCGGGCTCTTTTCAAATCAGAGCACTGAGGTGCACACTCTACAGGTACCGCCCCTGGTGCCTCCCAGATCATACATCGCATGTACATTTAAATGAGACAACTTGTCATGATGGGCGTGTTTGCAATATTCATTTATCTCATTACGCAAGCGCATAGAGAGTTGTTCATGACCTTTATCCCAATTCTACCCGGACGGTCTTCTTATCTCCTTTTTTCTCATCCTTGAAAAGTCACCATCTGTACTAGCGCATCTACTCCCTACTATACAAAGGGTTCTTAGTCTAAATCAACTTATACCTATTAACCCCTTCCTCACAGAACCAAGACACACACATTTTGCAAACATTTTAGAACCAAGACACACACTTTTTGCAAACATTTTAGAACCAAAACACATACTTTTTGAAAACATTTTAGAACCAAAATACATACTTTTTGAAAACATTTTAGAACCAAAACACTTTTTGCAAACATTTTAGAACCAAGACACACAATTTTTGCAAACATTTTAGAACCAAGACACACTTTTTGCAAACAGTTTAGATCCAAGACACACACTTTTTGCAAACATTTTCGAACCAAGACACACACTTTTTGCAAACATTTTAGAAGCAAGACACACACTTTTTGTAAACATTTTAGAACCACAACACTTTTTGCAAACATTTTAGAACCAAAACACTTTTTGCGAACATTTTAGAACCAAAACACTTTTTGCAAACATTTTTGAACCAATACACACACTTTTTGCAAACATTTTAGAACCAAAGCACTTTTTGCTAACATATTAGAACCAATACACCTTTTGCAAACATTTTAGAACCAAGACACACACATTTTGCAAACATTTGAGAACGAAGACACACACTTTTTGAAAACATTTTAGAACCAAGACACATACTTTTTGAAAACATTTTAGAACCAAAACATTTTGCAAACATTTTAGAACCAAATCAATTTTTGCAAACAATTTAGAACTACGACACTTTTTGCAAACATTTAAGAACCAAAACACTTTTTGCAAACATTTTAGAAGCAAATTACTTTTTGCAAACATTTTAGAACCAAATCATTTTGCAAACATTTTAGAACCAAAACACTTTTTGCAAACAATTTTGAACCAAAACACATTTTGCAAACATTTTAGAACTAAAACACTTTTTGCAAACATTTTAGAACCAAAACACTTTTTGCAGACATTTCAGAACAAAGACACACTATTTTTGCAAACATTTCAGAACAAAGACACACAATTTTTGCAAACATTTTAGAACCAAGACACACTTTTTGCAAACATTTTAGAACCAAGACACACACTTTTTGCAAACATTTTAGAAGCACGACACACACTTTTTGTAAACATTTTGGAACCAAGACACACACTTTTTGCAAACGTTTTAGAAGCACGACACACACTTTTTGCAAACATTTCAGAACCAAGACACACACTTTTTGCAAACGTTTTAGATGCAAGACACACACTTTTTGTAAACATTTTAGAACCAAGACACACACTTTTTGCAAACATTTTAGAACCAAGACATACAGATTTTGCAGACATTTTAGAACCAAGACACACACATTTTGCAAACATTTTAGAACCAAGACACACATATTTTGAAAACATTTCAGAACCAATACACACACTTTTTGCAAACATTTCAGAACCAAGACACACACTTTTTGCAAACATTTTAGAACCAAGACACACTTTTTGCAAACATTTTAGAACCAAGACACACTTTTTGTAAACATTTCAGAACCAAGACACACAATTTTTGCAAACATTTCAGAATCAAGACACACGATTTTTGCAAACATTTTAGAACCAAAATATTTTTTGCAAACATTTTAGAACCAGGACACACACTTTTTACAAACATTTTAGAACCAAGACACTCACTTTTTGCAAACATCTCAGAACCAAGACACACACATTTTGCAAACATTTTAGAAGCAAGACACACACTTTTTGCAAACATTTTAGAACCAAGACACACACTTTTTGCAAACATTTTAGAACCAAGACACACACATTTTGCAGACATTTTAGATCCAAGACACACACTTTTTGCAAACATTTTAGAACCAAGACACACACATTTTGAAAACATTTCAGAATCAATACACACACTTTTTGCAAACATTTCAGAACCAAGACACACACTTTTTGCAAACATTTTAGAACCAAGACAAACTTTTTGCAAACATTTTAGAACCAAGACACACTTTTTGTAAACATTTCAGAACCAAGACAAACAATTTTTGCAAACATTTCAGAATCAAGACACACAATTTTTGCAAACATTTCAGAACCAAGACACACACTTTTTGTAAACATTTTTGAACCAAAAATCACACTATTTGAAACATTTCATAACCAAAACACGTTTTGCAAACATTTTAGAACAAAAACAGTTTTTTGCAAACATTTTAGAACCAAAACACTTTTTAAAACATTTTAGAACCAAGACACACTTTTTGCAAACATTTTAGAACCAATACACACACTTTTTGCAGACATTTAAGAACCAGGACACACACTTTTTGCAAACGTTTTAGAACCAAAACACCTTTTGCAAACATTTTAGAACCAATACGCACCCTTTTTGCAAACATTTCAGAACCAAAACGCTTTTTGCAAACATTTTAGAACCAATACACACCCTTTTTGCAAACATTTCAGAACCAAGACACAATTTTTGCAAACATTTCAGAACCAAGACACACAATTTTTGTAAACATTTTAGAACCAAGACACACTTTTTGCAAACAGTTTAGATCCAAGACACACACTTTTTGCAAACATTTTAGCACCATGACACACACTTTTTGTAAACACTTTAGAACCACAACACTTTAGTTAGCAGACTTGTTGTGCGTGCCCCCTTGGGCAAGAGTGACCATAATATGGTTGAGTTCTTCATTAGGATGGAGAGTGACATTGTTAATTCAGAAACAATGGATCTGAACTTAAAGAAAGGTAACTTTGAGGATATGAGACGTGAATTGGCCAAGATTGACTGGCAATTAGCTCTAAAAGGGTTGACGGTGGATATGCAATGGAAGGCATTTAAAGACTGCATGGATGAACTACAAAAAATGTTCATCCCAGTTTGGCAAAAGAATAAATCAGGGAAGGTAGTGCATCCGTGGATAACAAGGGAAATCAGGGATAGTATCAAAGCAAAAGATGTTGCGTACAAATTAGCCAGAAAAAGCAGCATACCAGAGGACTGGGAGAAATTCAGAGACCAGCAGAGGAGGACAAAGGGCTTAATTAGGAAAGGGAAAATAGATTATGAAAGGAAATTGGCAGGGAACATAAAAACTGACTGCAAAAGTTTTTATAGATATGTGAAGAGAAAGAGATTAGTTAAAACAAATGTAGGTCCCTTGCAGTCAGAAACAGGTGAATTGATCATGGGGAACAAGGATATGGCGGACCAATTGAATAACTACTTTGGTTCCGTCTTCACTAAGGAAGACATAAATAATCTGCCGGAAATAGCAGGGGGCCGCGGGTCAAAGGAGATGGAGGAACTGAGTGAAATCCAGGTTAGTCGGGAAGTGGTGTTGGGTAAATTGAATGGATTAAAGGCCGATAAATCACCAGGGCCAGATAGGCTGCATCCCAGAGTACTTAAGGAAGTAGCTCCAGAAATAGTGGATGCATTAGTGATAATTTTTCAAGGGAATTGCTGGGACCCCAGCTATTTACAATATATATTAATGATTTGGACGAGGGAATTGAATGCAACATCTCCAAGTTTGCGGATGACACTAAGCTGGGGGGCAGTTTTAGCTGTGAGGAGGATGCTAGGAGACTGCAAGGTGACTTGGATAGGCTGGGGGAGTGGGCAAATGTTTGGCAGATGCAGTATAATGTGGATAAATGTGAGGTTATCCACTTTGGTGGCAAAAACGGGAAGGCAGACTATTATCTAAATGGTGGTCGATTAGGAAATCTGAGGAAGGACATTATAGCCATAGAGGGAGTGCAGAGAAGGTTCACCAGACTGATTCCTGGGATGTCAGGACTTTCATATGAAGAAAGACTGGATAGACTTGGCTTATACTCGCTAGAATTTAGGAGATTGAGAGGGGACCTTATAGAAACGTACAAAATTCTTATGGGGTTGGACAGGCTAGATGCAGGAAGATTGTTCCCGATGTTGGGGAAGTCCAGGACAAGGGGTCACAGCTTAAGGATAAGGGGGAAATCCTTTAAGACCGAGATGAGGAAAACTTTTTCACACAGAGAGTGGTGAATCTCTGGAACTCTCTGCCACAGAGGGTAGTTGACGCCAGTTCATTGGCTATATTTAAGAGGGAGTTAGATGTGGCCCTTGTGGCTAAAGGGATCAGGGGGTATGGAGAGAAGGCAGGTACGGGATACTGAGTTGGATGATCAGCCATGATCATATTGAATGGCGGTGCAGGCTCGAAGGGCCGAATGGCCTACTCCTGCACCTATTTTCTATGTATCTATGTATCTATGTAAAACACTTTTTGCAAACATTTTAGAACCAGTACACACACTTTTTGCAAACATTTTAGAACCATGACACACACTTTTTGCAAACATTTGAGAACCAAGACACACTTTTTGCAAACATTTTAGAACCGAGACACACACTTTTTGCAAACATTTTAGAAGCAAGACACACACTTTTTGTAAACATTTTAGAACCAAGACACACTTTTTGCAAACATTTTAGAACCGAGACACACACATTTTGCAAATATTTTAGAACCAAGTCACACACTTTTTGAAAACATTTTAGAACCAAGACACACACTTGTTGCAAACATTTTAGAACCAAGACACACACATTTTGAAAACATTTTAGAAACAAAACACTTTTTGCAATCATTTTAGAACCAAAATACATTTTGCAAACATTTTAGAACCAAGACACACACTTTTTGCAAACAATTTAGAAGCAAGGCACACACTTTTTGTGAACATTTTAGAACCAAGAGACACACTTTTTGTAAACATTTTAGAACCAAGACACACACTCTTTGTAAACATTTTAGAACCAAAAATCACACTATTTGAAACATTTTAGAACCAAAACACTTTTTGCAAACATTCTAGAACCAAAACACTTTTTTGCAAACATTTTAGAACCAAAGCACTTTTTAAAACATTTTAGAACCAAGACACATATTTTTTGCAAACATTTTCGAACCAAGACATATAGTAGATATTATTTTCTGTATTAAATGTATCTTATATAATCTGTATTTAAAAGTAGTTTAAGAAGTGTGGCCGTTCTCAGGTTACAGGCCATTTGGTTAGTCACAGACCACATGCTTTTTCTCAGGAGATATTCTGCAATACAAAGGGCTTAGCATTGGGCTTAGCATTTACGACAGGCAATTGTTTACATTTAGAAAGTGTTGGGTGGGGGGTATATGACCTTTGTAGGTTAGATTTATGTTGTTTATATGAACTGAGGGGATTAAGATGTTGAGAAAGAATAGTGGGTCTGGAAATGTGACAATCCTTAGATAATGTTGTCAGTATGATAGCAGTCGTAAAGAGGCCCAAGAAGCGGCCCAAGGATGGGGTTGGAATGCCATCCTCCTAGAGATAACAAGAAAGGGGGAGGGAGTGTGAGATGGCCAAGGGACCATTATCGTTTGTCACCTGGGACAGTTTTATGACCCTTGCTATGCTGGCAAATTAGAAGGTATGTTTGCAGAGATAGAGTACATTCGTGCTTTAACATTTTTAACGTAAGATAATGCTAGTTTAAAGATGATGTATAAAGAAGGTCATCTGGGAAATATAGTGTATTTTAATTGGGGAAATATTGTATTTCTATTTTACATTAGATCTTTGTGTTTGGATCTGCAGTTTAAGAAGTTACATTCTTTCCCAAAATTGTAGGTTTAATGGGAACAAGGTCTTATTATATATAAATTGGGCAACCACTGAATCACATGTAGCTTATTTTGAGGAGCGAACTTTGTGAAATAAGACCACTGTTCTTTGGATTACACGTGGTTAAAATAAAGCATTTCAGAACAAAAGAAGAAGCCACGAGGCTAGCAAGGGGCCATAAAGGGGAGTCATGTGACTTATGACTGTGGTTATTGTGGAAAAGTACTGGTAAGAGGGGCATAAGAGGAAGCGAGTGATTGGCTGTAAATAAGGGAATGCTGGCAAATGATTGGATATGGAGATAACAGAGGTGGGAGATGCGAATGTGAAAATAGTATAAAGAGTGATGATTGTTTGTAGAAGGGGTCTCCATGTGTTTTGATGATGTGGAGAACTCAATCTCTTGTTTGCAAATAAACGTTTGAACCTCTTGAAGAATTCTCCGTGTCACCTGAATTAATTTAGAGGATTGAAAACCACAACAGACACACAATTTTTGCAAACATTTTAGAACGAAAACACTTTTTGCAAACATTTTAGAACCAAAACTCTTTTTGCAAACATTTTAGAACCAAGACACACACTTTTTTGCAAACATTTCAGAAAAGACACACTTTCTGCAAACATTTTAGAACCAATACACACACTTTTTGCAAAGATTTCGGAACCAAGACACAATTTTTGCAAACATTTCAGAACCAAGGCACACAATTTTTGCAAACATTTTAGAACCAAGACACACTTTTTGCAAACATTTTAGAACCAAGACACACACTTTTTGCAAACATTTTAGAAGCAAGACACACACTTTTTGTAAACATTTTAGAAGCACGACACACACTTTTTGTAAACATTTTAGAACCACGACACACACTTTTTGTAAACATTTTAGAACCACGACACACACTTTTTGCAAAGAGTTTAGAACCAAAACACTTTTGGCGAACATTTTAGAACCAATACACTTTTTGCTAACATATTAGAACCAATACACCTTTTGCAAACATTTTAAAACCAAGACACACACATTTTGCAAACATTTTAGAACCAAGACACACACTTTTTGAAAACATTTTAGAACCAAGACACACACATTTTGCAAACATTTTAGAACCAAGACACACACTTTTTGCAAACATTTTAGAACCAAGACACACACTTTTTGCAAACATTTTAGAACCAAAACTCTTTTTGCAAACATTTTAGAACCAAAACTCTTTTTGCAAACATTTTAGAACCAAAACACTTTTTGCAAGCATTTTAGAACCAAAACACTTTTTGCAAGCATTTTAGAACCAAAACACTTTTTGCAAGCATTTTAGAACCAAAACACTTTTTGCAAGCATTTTAGAACCAAAACACTTTTTGCAAGCATTTTAGAACCAAAACACTTTTTGCAAGCATTTTAGAACCAAAACACTTTTGCAAGCATTTTAGAACCAAAACACTTTTTGCAAGCATTTTAGAACCAAAACACTTTTTGCAAGCATTTTAGAACCAAAACACTTTTTGCAAGCATTTTAGAACCAAAACACTTTTTGCAAGCATTTTAGAACCAAAACACTTTTTGCAAGCATTTTAGAACCAAAACACTTTTTGCAAGCATTTTAGAACCAAAACACTTTTTGCAAGCATTTTAGAACCAAAACACTTTTTGCAAGCATTTTAGAACCAAAACACTTTTTGCAAGCATTTTAGAACCAAAACACTTTTTGCAAGCATTTTAGAACCAAAACACTTTTTTGCAAGCATTTTAGAACCAAAACACTTTTTTGCAAGCATTTTAGAACCAAAACACTTTTTGCAAGCATTTTAGAACCAAAACACTTTTTTGCAAGCATTTTAGAACCAAAACACTTTTTTGCAAGCATTTTAGAACCAAAACACTTTTTTGCAAGCATTTTAGAACCAAAACACTTTTTTGCAAGCATTTTAGAACCAAAACACTTTTTTGCAAGCATTTTAGAACCAAAACACTTTTTTGCAAGCATTTTAGAACCAAAACACTTTTTTGCAAGCATTTTAGAACCAAAACACTTTTTTGCAAGCATTTTAGAACCAAAACACTTTTTTGCAAGCATTTTAGAACCAAAACACTTTTTTGCAAGCATTTTAGAACCAAAACACTTTTTTGCAAGCATTTTAGAACCAAAACACTTTTTTGCAAGCATTTTAGAACCAAAACACTTTTTTGCAAGCATTTTAGAACCAAAACACGTTTTTGCAAGCATTTTAGAACCAAAACACTTTTTTGCAAGCATTTTAGAACCAAAACACTTTTTTGCAAGCATTTTAGAACCAAAACACTTTT